>JABXWE010001261.1:0-24043 GCA_014611495.1 Limonius californicus
GACAAAGTTGGGTCCAATCGACTTCTTTTGACCTCTAGAATACGTGGTAGCTCTATGTCCCAGGAGTTTTGGGACACCCTGTATATAAATTATATATAGCTATAGATAGCTATTTTCTCCGTTGTTAACCATTGTGATGTAGCTACTGTGCGGTCGTTTTCCAATGAAGCAGACATTAATTGAAGTTCTCCTGCAATTCCAATACCTACTTCAAACGCATTACATGTGGAACCAATTTCCCTGGAAGAAGCTTTCTACTTCACCATGATTCCAACTGTAATGGCTGCAATTGCATCTCCATTTTAGCCATATTGGACGATAGCATAGGACGCCAAGAAAACAGTCATGTCGATAACAATTTCGTACCTTTCGGGCTGGATTTTGATAACATCTGCTGAAGGTTTCTACATCTCCTATTTATTGGCGATGCCGCTTGTTTCACTGTTTTACCCATGTACATAGGAGAAATCTCTGAACCAAAAATTAGAGGGTCCCGGGGGAATTTAATCGCTCTAACCATGTTCACGGGATTCCTCTCAGTTAACGTGGTTGGAGCTTGTTGCGATATAACAACCGCTTATATATTCGGATCTGTATCTTTCGCAGGTTTTCTGCTTACATTCTTTATTCCTGAATCTCCTAACCGCCTCAGCATGAACGTGAGAGAGCATAAAGCTCGAAAGTCGCTTCAGTGATGAACTTATGTCCCTAACTAAAGACGTTGAGCGAAAACTTGCATTCACTTCGGACGCTAAAGTGCAGACTGCCGTTAAATAATGGTTGCTGCTAGAATTTTACCAGCAGAAAATCTATATATTAGTGCGACAGCGGGACTCATGCCATATCGTTAATAGAGATTTTTTACAGTCTCCAAGCGTGTGTCTATTGAACAACTTCGTATGACATTTTTCAAGAGAGAATGCCAAAAAATATTTTCACTAATATTTCGTGTTTTCTTATTGTAGTTTTACCACTAACGCCTTGGGTTGACCTAATACGAGGGGAGTTTTTTATGTTATCTATGAAGTATCATATGAACATGAAGGAAACAAGTTAGGGAACAAAAAAATTTTATTTTTCAATTTAAGAACCATTAACGCTTACTTATTTACGCAGCGGCGCTACAGCCCATATCGTGCCTTGGCCTCCCCTAGCTTCCTCTGCCATCTGTCCCTGTCTTCTGCCCATTTCCTCCAGTTGTTTAGTCGTAGGATTGTTTTGCAATTTTTTAACACTGTTGCACTCCATCTTTTTCGTGGTCGTCCTCTGCTTCGTCTTCCTTCCGGGATTTGTTCTTCCACCCTTTTGGCTATTGCATTTTCGTTCATGCGTCGCACATGGCCTGCCCGTCTTAGCCTTCCTAGACCTATGTATGTCACTATCTCAGCCTCCTTGAATTCTTGGTATAATTCATGGTTCCATCTTTTCCTCCATACCTCTCCTTCCTTCGTTGGTCCATAAATCATTCTTAGCACTCTACTTTCAAAAAAGCCTAATCTTTCTTCGTTTCTCTGGATTATCGTCCAGGCTTTGCTCCCATATTTGACTATCGGTCTTATCAACGTTTTATATATCATAGTTTTAATGATCTTATCTATGTCTCTGTCTCTCAGTATTCCGTTGCATGCGTAGTATGCCCGGTATGCCGTAGTTATCCCCGTCATTATTTCTGTTGTCTCTTCGTTGTTGTTTGTCACTTTTACTCCCAGATATTTAAAACTACTAACTACTAATCTTCGACTGTTAAATTCTGTCTCAACCCTTGGTTGGTTTTTGGTTAGCATCATACATTTCGTTTTGTCTTCATTAATTAACAATCCTATCTTTTTTCCCTGTTGATTTAGTTCCATAAATACTTCTCTGGCGCCTAAAATCGATCTTCCTGTTATATTTATATAATCAGCTAGATGAGCACTTGTTTAGATTTATTATAGATTGTAGCGTTTGGATCGACATCTATGCTACGGATTACTTTTTCCAGGGCTAGGTTGAATAGTACTGGCGATAGACTATCACCTTGTCTCAGTCCTGTTGTTGTCTCAGCCAGTTCTAATATTTTATTTTGTATTTTAACCTGTACGTATGTCTTATCCAGCGTGCATTTGATTATCTCTATTAATTTCCTTGGTATTTTGAACTCTTCCAGTATTGTGTATAATGTGTTTCTGCTTATGCTGTCATATGCTTGCTGGAAATCTACAAAAATATGGTATGTGCCTATATTGTATTTGGCTTATTATGTTTTCGTAGAATGGTTCCAATCTCTCATGTTTTATTGTTGCCACGATCTTGTATGCGACGGCAGGCAGGCTAATCCCTCGATAGTTACTACACTTCAGCTTGTCCCCTTTTTTATATATAGGGCATATCGTACTAACTTTCCATTCATGTCGTAACTGTTCCTCATTCCAGATTTTCTTAATTAGTTGATAAATATTCATGTGTAGCATTTCTCGTCCCCTTTCAATATTTCAGCTGTGATTGTGTCTGATCCAGGTACCTTGTTATTCTTTAGTTTCTTAATTGCCTGTTTCTTCCATAGTTGGTTCCTCTACCTCTATTTCATCTTCCCTCTCATCTCATCTCTCTCATACTCATGTGCCTGGAGGTGTCTCTTTCTACTTTTTAAGTTTGTCTATTCAGATGTTCAGTGAAATAATCTATCTATCTTCCTAATATGTCGCTCTCGCCGCAAATTAAGTTACCTTCCCTATCCTTAATTGCTGTGGTTCTAGGCTGATTTTGATTTGCTTACTTCCATGCAGCGGCTGTATATTGTCCAATATCTTCTTGTTGTATTCTCGTTTCTTTCTTCTGGAGAGTCTTGTTGCTTGTCTCCTCGTTTCTTTATAGTCCTCTTCTCTTCCTCTTGTTGGTCTACCCAAGAACCGATTCTGACTTTCCCTTTGTTTTTCTAATGCCTCCGTGCATTCGTTATCGAACCAGCTCTTTCTATTTTCCTTCTTTTTTTCCCAAGTACTTCTTCTGTTTTTGCTAGTATGACTTCTTTGATTTTATTCCATTTCTCATCTACCGTTTCTTCCTCTTCTATTTTTATGTTTCCTAGTCCCTCGGCTATCGCTTCTTGGAATTTATGCGCCTTCTCCTCATCTTACAGTTTATCGGACTCCCACCTATGAACTTGTTCTTTACATGGTTTCTTCGCATTGGATAATCTCTCTGAGTTTTATCTGCACCAAATAATGATTAGAATTACATTCTGCGCCTCTGTAGCACTGCTTTATGAGGGAACCATGTACTTGCTATTGCTAACCCTTTGGCTGTTGCAAAATTCACCAGTCTTTCTCCGTTATTGTTACTTTCCAGGTGTAGGCTATATTTTCCTATTGTTTGCCTGAACACTTCCTCTCGGCCTACTTTGGCATTAAGATCTCCGATTATTAGCAATATGTCGTGTTTCTGTCCACTTGTTGTTCTAGGAGATTGTAGTATTCTTCTTTCTCGTCATCACATTTTTCTTCTGTTGGTGCATGTCTGTTTATCATGGTTAGGTTAAATTTCTTAATTCAAATTCTGATTCTGCTCATTTTTTCATTTATCGGTTCCTCCATTACATCCTCACTGATTTTCTTTAGTTAGGATAAATGCGGTTCCCAGAACATGCTGTCCGCCTGCGTTTCCACTGTTAAATATTCCAAAATCATTCCAATCCTCAATTGCATATGCCTTCGAAAAAAAATTCTTTTGATGACTCTGCAAAATATGACTCCACAGAATTTTTCAAGTCCTCATTCGACAAAAAGCGGCGCCTCCTCAAGTGTTTGTTGAATTTTGGAACGAGATAATAGTCACAAGGGGCGAGCTGGGAACTGAATGGTGGATGTTGTAATTCCTCAAATCCGCATTCATCAATTGCTTCTTTAATGATTCGTGCTTTATGCACCCTGCCGTTGTCGTGCAGAAGCACAGCTTTCTGGGCAAAATTGTGAGATCTTTTCTCGCCTACAGCTGTTTTCAAACTGATTATTGTTTCTTTGTAGACATTCGCTGTTATTGTAGACCTTTTTGGCATACACTCAACCCATAAAATCTCATCAGCATCCCAGAAAACTGTGGCCATCACTTTTCCCGCTGAGAATTGCGTCTTCATCTTCTTGGGTGATGGAAAGCCCTACATGAACTCTTGTTTTGTCGGTGAGCCCCAGTGGTGTAACCAGGTCTCATCCCCAGTTACAATTTTAAAGAAGAAGTCCTCATCTTGGGATAAAGCCGCCAAATTATCCTCTCAAATTTGCAGCTTACACAATTTTTGTTTAAGAATGAACAGCCTGGGAGTCCACCGTGCTGACAACTTGCTCATTCCCAAATCTTCATGAAGGATTTTAAAAACAGATGTTTCTGATATACCTGCTGCTCTTGAAATATCTGAAACTGTCACTCGGCGATCGGTCAACACCAAATATTCAACTTTCTTTATGACTTCCTGTGTTCGTGCTTCAAGAAGTCTTCCGCACTTTGGGTTATCCTTAACTTAACTTGAAAACAGAACGGGCTCTTTTCTCCATACATAGCCACCATTCTCTCTTGGATATTCTTTGGATTATTACCTTCTTTTGATAGAAATGTTATAACGCTTCTATGTTCAAGTTTTAAATCACTCATTTTTGCACCTCTAACTCTATACAGGTGTGGTGGTAGCTCAGTTGGTAGAGCGCTCGCTTTCTGAAGAAAACATCGATTCTGGCTTGGGTTCGAAACCTAGGCAGAACTATGCAGATTTATAAAAATCTTATCTGCAACCCACCACACACAATTTCCCAATTCGGCTTGCAACTGTGGGATCTTAATGCTAAAAACCTTCTCTGGAATTTCGGTCGTTCGGATTCGACATTAAACTGTAGGTCCCCCGTGTTTCTACCTTAGCGCTGAGGAGAAACACGTGGCAGAGAAGAGGCCGATTTCTATACAGAAATGACAAATCTTAAGCGAGTTGTATCAAACTTGGAGGATACACTCTAAAATCTCACAGAGATTTAACATAATAAAATTATCACGATAGCATTTTGTTCGCATAGCTAGGTAGATAACATAAAAAACTCCCCTCGTAACTACCACCGTAGTGGTGCTCGGGCCCGACGGCTTTGACGTACCCTCCGCAGCACGGTCGCTGTTGTAAACATTTTAATTTGATGTAATGACTTGACTTTTTCTAATGCGTTCCTTAGAAAAATTAGCATTGTTGATTAAATTATTTGGGAACAGATAGCTTTAAATTTCTCGTATTCTATTTAATTTTATTTTTTTAATAGAGATGTAAACTTTATTCAATTATACTAAAAAATCACACTGATCTTCATCAGCCTAAGTTTTGCAACATTTTTGGAAGAACATCAAACCGTTGCTAAACGTTATTTACCTGCTGTACAGTCTCTAAAATCTCTAAAAATCTGAATACAAACTTTGATAGTGTGTGGGTTGCAGGTCTATAACACATCCCATTTTGTGAGTTTGTTTTGTGTTTTCGAATGATTTTCCGTAAAATAAAACCAAATGTACACTAAAGATTGCTAAACATGAGGTATTAAACAAAATAATAAAAAAGTAAATTTAATTTAACAGTATCAAGGAAGCAGATTGATGAGAAATGTATAGTCTTTCTCAGCTTAAATTTTCCAACAATCCAGACGTTCTCAACAATTTTTCGAGATTTCAAAATCAAAAGTTTCAGGGTCATATTGATGATATTTAAGAAAAGATTACTACCATTACCTTCTACCCATCTTCTTCTTGTTCGAGTAGTACCGACCTTCTCTCTTATGCCTGTTTTGCGCGTTTTTAAAGTGCCAGAGACATAGGGGATCTACAGCTTAAAGTGAGCTCTGAACCGGAACTTTAAACACTTTTACTCTAGAGCAAATGTACTAGGCATAATACCCCGCCGGTTTGCCATTGCCTTGCGAGGAAGATCGGCTGTTAAAAATCCGTTGTTCCGGTACTGAGAATTGAACCCCAGATTTTCAACATTGAAATCTAACGCGCTAATCGTCTACCCATCTAGCACTTGGTTGAAAGTCTTCACATCTTCAAACTACACCCTACACCCTCTATAGTCTATACCATAGTTGATGTCTATCAACCCGGAAGCTAATGCGCTCTCCACCCTCAATTGTTGGTCCGGATTCAAATTAATTATAAAACAGCTCAAAACCGAACGTGTTATTATCTAGCCAAATATGATTAGATTGTGAAATATTTTATTGCGGTAATAAAAGAACGAAACCAGTCTGTCGAATAACTTCGAAGGTCTGCGAACAAGCAGCGGCGTGCATTCCCGGTGCAACACAAGCGGCCGAAGTGAAAGTCCACGCCTAACGAGTGGCCTCAACTACTATAATTCATACGTTCTCTATCTACGGGTAATTGGTATTTGTGTAATATTGGTAACATGTGCGAACGCCGCTGGCCATCCATGTCCGGAGTGCCATTCGCTGCCCTCTGCTCGCCTTATTGATTTAAAAGGTGACCAAAATATTATGCAGACCGTTTACAGCCGAACCTTGCCCAAACTTTTTTTCCTCGTTCAGAAGGCTTCCGACACGCCATCTTATGAGGAGCCCCCGGCTAAATTGCTTTTATAATCGCATTTTTAAAGTTGATGTGTAACTAATTATAAGAAGTTAATAGTATCATGTAATTTTTTCTTGATTTATTTTAAACTAGGCTGATACAGAAGCAATTAACAAAGTGATTTAGAACCTATAACTAATTCTATTAAGAAAAGCTTTGCATCCTCAGTTTTCTATAAACCCCCTCGCAAACAGTATAAAAAATTGATATTAATACTAATTAGTTTAACCCAAACAATAACATTGTCACAGACAGTGGTAAACACTTATTTAATAATCACCAGAACAAACGCAAAACATATTAGTTGATTGGATTTTATTATCTAAATTACGTACAAGCATTATTTGGGAAAATATAGTACGATGGTCATTTGAATTGTCCTCCGAATAGAAAAGCTACCCTTGTATGAGCCCGTGCATTGTCTTGATAAAACATTATGTGTTTCTTCGACAAACCCAGTCTCTTTACACCAATATGTTTATCTAATCAGTCCAAAAGGTTACAAAGGTACTTTTCCTTTATTGTTTAACCATTTGAGGGATAATCTATCAACGGTAACCCTTCGACGTCCCAAGAAGTTTATGGCATTACCTTTGCAGCAGCAGCAGCTAGCGATAAAGCACGATGATGCCACTGTTTTCAGGGTTACTATGCTTCGAGTGTATGATGGTAGAGAACTAAGTTTTATCTGTTCTTACAAATCGACGCACAAACTCAATCGTATTTTTTTAACCGTTTAGAATGGCTAATTTTTCATAATTAGTTCATTCATTAAAATATAAAGTGCACGTTCAACTAGGATGCCTACGACGCCGACGCGGGAAATTTCAAAAAAAAACTACGAGTATCCACCAGTACCATATCATGGAATATATTAATAACGTATAGTGCAGTTGCACGACCACATTTAAATTCAGTACTCTTAGAACCCACATAGAAACGAAAAATACATTTTCAGAACATCTTCAAAACTTTTCCAACGCAAATTTCCCCAGAAGAAGAGGCACACATTTGCCAACAACTTGATGCTGCATATTAATGGGCTTTCCAATCAAACATTCTCACAATGCCGAAATCGAGTCAGTAATTTTGAACAAACTACCCTACCCTTTATGTGTGCCGAAATTCTATTTAACAGATACTTTTTGGTAAGTATGGTGTAACTCAAACTTTTCTCGTACCTGGAGTACCGAAAGCCAGCATTCTTAGTCCCGTCTTTTATCACATACACGTAGTGGACCTGCTGACCTCTAACAACACCAAAATCGCCACATTTGCAGACAATACCGCCATAATAGCCCCGCACCACAATGTACTTCTAGATTTCTACAAAGAATCGAAAACTGTCTAAAACTGTGGATAATCGAAGTGGTGCACATGATATGAAGATCGTCTGTGCAACTATCCTAACACACCAGCCATGAACCCTCATAATTATATTTGAAATAACGGTGATCAAGAAAGTTGAGCTCGTATGATACAAAGAACAGAAATAAACATAATGGCTAGTAATAAAATATGTAGAGAAATTAAGTGGAAATACAATGAAGGAGGAGGCCTAAATGAGGCTGGTCTTAGGTAGCGCCGGTACTGTTGAAGAATTCTATAATTTGTTCCTAATTATATTTCAAATTACGGTGATCAAGAAAGCTGAACTCGTATGACACAAAGAACAGAACTAAAACATAACGGCTAGTAATAAAATATGTAGAACAATTAAGTGGAAATACAATGAAGGAGGAGCCCTAAATCAGGCTGCGTCTTAGGTAGCTCCGATACCGTTGAAGAATTCTATATTTGTTCGTAATTATATTTGAAATAACGGTGATCAAGAAAGCTGAACTCGTATGATACAAAGAACAGAACTAAAACATAATGGCTAGTAATAAAATATGTAGAGAAATTAAGTGGAAATACATTGAAGGAGGAGGCCTAAATGAGGCTGCGTTTTAGATAGCTCCGGTACCGTTGAAGAATTCTATAATTTGTTCCTAATTATATTTGAAATAACGGTGATTAAGAAAGAAGAACAGAAAGAACAGAACCAAAATATAAGGGGTAGTAACATAATATGCAGAGAAATTAAGTGGAAATACAATGAAGGAGGAGGCCTAAATGAGGCTGGTCTTAGGTAGCGCCGGTACTGTTGAAGAATTCTATAATTTGTTCCTAATTATATTTCAAATTACGGTGATCAAGAAAGCTGAACTCGTATGACACAAAGAACAGAACTAAAACATAACGGCTAGTAATAAAATATGTAGAACAATTAAGTGGAAATACAATGAAGGAGGAGCCCTAAATCAGGCTGCGTCTTAGGTAGCTCCGATACCGTTGAAGAATTCTATATTTGTTCGTAATTATATTTGAAATAACGGTGATCAAGAAAGCTGAACTCGTATGATACAAAGAACAGAACTAAAACATAATGGCTAGTAATAAAATATGTAGAGAAATTAAGTGGAAATACATTGAAGGAGGAGGCCTAAATGAGGCTGCGTTTTAGATAGCTCCGGTACCGTTGAAGAATTCTATAATTTGTTCCTAATTATATTTGAAATAACGGTGATTAAGAAAGAAGAACAGAAAGAACAGAACCAAAATATAAGGGGTAGTAACATAATATGCAGAGAAATTAAGTGGAAATACAATGAAGGAGGAGGCCTAAATGAGGCTACGTCTTAGGTAGCTCCGGTACCGTTAAAGAAATCTATAATTTGTTCTTAATTATATTTCAAATAACGGTGATCAAGAAAGTTGAACTCGTATGATACAAAGAACAGAACTAAAACATAACGGCTAGTAATAAAATATATAGAGCAATTAGGTGGAAATACAATGAAGGAGGAGACCTAAATGAGGCTGCGTCTCAGGTAGTTCCGGTACCGTTAAAGAATTCTATATTTGTTCTTAATTATATTTGAAATAACGGTGATTAAGAAAGAAGAACTCGTTTAATACAGAGAGCAGAACGAAAATATAAGGAGTAGTAATAACATATTATGTGGGGAAATTAAGTGGAAGAAAAGAAAGGATAAGGCCTAAATGCGGCTGCGTTTTAGGTAGCTCCAGTGCGGTTGAAGAATGATATAAGTTGATCTTCATTATATTATGAATAACGGATTTCAGAATAGCAGAATTCGTATAGTACAAAAAAGAGAACTAAAATATAACGCGTGGTAATAATATATACGGTGAAATTAAGAGATATCACAATGACGGCTGAGGTTACGTCTTAGGTAGCTCTGGAGGATATCGTAATCCGGGATGACCGCCAAAGATATGGCGATACCTGATTATTAGGAGCTATTATTTTCATTGGCATGTTTATATGATTGTGTTTTAAAAATTCTTATAATTTTTACTGTATTTTTGTAGACAAATTTTGCTTTCATTCTAATATTCGTTAACAATTACATATGTACTACTAGACTACATTACCAATTTACAATTTATTTAATGTATTTTGAAAAACATAAAATTAGATTAATTAATTATGTAAAATAAAAAAAGGCTCCATCAAAAACCGGATAGGATTAACCGTAGCATAAAAATAAATATACAAGATGTTATGTAAAAGTAAAGCGAGTAATTCCTTACACACAAATACAAATTGCTACACATAATTGTACATAGGAACGTTCTCTATGAGCAACTAGAACAAAATTTTAAGAATTCAGGAATTTACTATCTGTAAGAGGAAAATTAAAGGTAGCATAGATATAGTTGTGTAACACTAAATTGCTATTATGAAAGGAAATATAAGTAATAATTATCAACTTGACCAAAGGTAAAGTGATCAAATTAAAATATTCTATGCTACAATTAAATTTTATCTAATGGAATTTCTATATAAAAATAACCAACAATTAAATTAACAAGTCGTGTTATGAAATAAAATGGTACGACCCTAAGATATTATCAAAATTAGTTTAAAGTGTTGCTAACATTTTTAAATTATTGCCAATGCATTTCCTTTCAAGCCTGGTATATTATGTTTATGGCTAACAGAGGCTCTTGTAAAGTCTAATTCCCCAAAAAGCCTTCAAGCGCAGCTCATAATTATATGAAAGAAATGCAGCTGAACATCCTAATTAATAAGGAAATTGTTTAAGTAAGTTGTAGTTGTATTATTCAGCATGACTGTTTTATTTATATACTTGATGAGAATTTTTCCATATTTGAAGACGAAAGTAAAAGTCGGTAGTAAATGCAAGCTTTGTAAAGGCATCCGAGGAAATTGTAGCTAAACGGTTAACTGTCAAGCAGCGCCTTCGTGATTCCGTGACGTGTATGTTAAACCTAACTAAACATAAAAGTTTATAATATTTGATTAAGATTTTATATTTCAGATGAAGCACAAGTTTTATCAACTAAAGGACACTTGATAGACAATGCATTGCAGATTGTTTTCCTCAGGCAAATATTTCCTTTATTATTTAAACAATCGTACTAAATCTTCGTAGACAAATATATAGGATATATCACAGGAGGTATATTCATAACTATTTTAATAGGATATTATAATACAAGTGTATATAAGCAAGCCCTTAAAGCACGCGATGGGTTTAAAAGCACGAGGCGAAGCCGAGTGCCTTTTAACGGAGCAGTGCTTTAAAGGCTCTTATACACGAGTATTATACGCTATTTTTTATTAAACCTGCACTACAATCTGAAAATTATAACGAAAAAAGGAAATTGAAATCCCGACAGAAAAGCTGGAAGCAGTTTTAAAGTCATAGGTGAAACAAAGACAAATCAGGAAAATGAAGATAAAAAAAGATGATACTAGAGAAGAGAACATTTCACAAAAAGTTTTTACTGGAGACAGCGGGGAAGACAGTAATCAGAATCAGGCTTCAACTTCAAAATTCAACCCTGAAGTCGCAAATGTCGGCGGTGTGGAACAGAGCTATGGAGTAACTGAATTAAATTTAAATCCTCAAGAAACTAGTATCGTCGAATACAATGAGTCAGCTCCATTTAATACAGATAGGGCACTATTTCCCGATGTGTTGACTGATGAAATGAAGCGAAAAATTATACTTTCAGGCCCAAATGACCTACGGGATCGTTTGTTAGGAATATACATACAAGCAGGTCATTTAGTGTTGAATATTACTACACAACCACTAAATCTGGACAGAAAATTGATAGATTTTGGTTAAGCTATTCCCAGATTTTAAATGCAGTTTACTACCAACCTTGTTGGCTATTTTCTGATAGGGAGCAATCACATGCATGGTGTGATGGCACTATTAATGACTGGGAAAGGCTTGAGTAAAATAATTAAAAAACATGAAGAGAGTGCCGCTCATTTTCGTGCATGTATTACATACACGTCTTGGGAAAAAAACGAAACTGTAGACAAATTAATTCGAGGATCACAAGAAACCATTAAAGAAGTTTTGATTAGAATTTTTGATACTACGCGAACCTTGGCAATTTGTAGTTTACCCTTTCGGGGCCATCACGAGATTGTTTCTGAAATAGGGCCTCAAAGTGGTAATTTTTTGAATATTATCGATTTGTTGTCGAGATATGATCCTTTGTTGAAGTCGCATATAGCAAATAAAAATAATCGAAATAAATACTTACACCATGATATGCAAAATGAAATCGTAACATTGATGCCAAAGTCGGTGGTAGAAGGAATAGTTAGTGAAATTTCTAAAGCCCCCTTTTTCTCCCTAATCGTCGATATCCAATACCCAAGATATCTCAAAGAACGATCAATTGAGTATCATTATTCGTCATGTTAACGTTGACTTAGATCGTGATAAATCTGTTGCAGGCAAAATCGAAATAAAAGAATCATTCTTTGGTTTTATAGAAATAGGTGACCAAAGCGACAAAAATTTTGAACACGTTATTTTAAGTACATTAAAAGAACTGAAAATTGATATAGGAAAATACCGAGGTCAGGGATATGATATGACGGAGCTTTTAACACGAGCGGGAAATGTTCTGGACTTCAGGCAAGAATTAAAGAAATAGTACCAACTGCTGATTTTGTTCACTGCTCCGCACACAATTTAAACCTGGTGTTGAACGATTCAAGTGCAAAATGTTAGCGAAATTAGAAATGTCTACGGATTACTAGAGAATATATATTTGTTTTTCAGTAAAAGTTTGCCTCGCTGGCAAGAACTCAACAAACCTAAAGAAGAAAACGGAATGATTAAAAAAACATTGAAAAGCTTATGCCCTACAAAATGGTCGTCTCGTTTTGATCGTCTGAGTGCTATAAAATATAACTATAAATGCGTGATTCAATGCTTGTCCACATTTACTTTAATTTGCAAAAAAACAGCCGACAGAATAGAAGCAAACTCCTTGCAAAAAGTATGAGTAATTATGATTTTATTTTGCTTCTTGTATACCAAAGCAAAATTTTGGAAAATATTAATTTAGTGTCCAAGCTGCTACAAAGTTCTACCATTGATCTGGGCCAAGCATGCGAATTATTGAGCTCCACAATTGATAATTTTAATAGTTTTAGAGACGATTTCGAAACATTGCATGCAGAAACAACCAATTTGGCGACATCGTGGGACATTCAGCCGACAGCCGGCCTAAGCGCCAAAGAATGACCAAGACATTTTTTGATGAACTCGCAACTAACACTATAATAGAAGATTCTCTAAGAAGATTTAAAATTAAAGTCTTCTACGAGTCTCTTGATATAATAATTAATCAACTCAGGACACGGTTTATCAGCATGAACGAAGTAATGAGCTATTTTTTATTTTTAATCCAGATGGTTTCGTTAAATTATCTACCGAAGAAATTGTAGATTATGCCGAAAAAATATTGGAAAAATACGGAAATGACTTCTCGAATAATTTACCCATACAATTAATAAGCTTCAAAAGTGTATTTTCAAATGAAATTCAAAAAAAGAAAATAATCTATGAATTAGCCACATATTTTATATCAGAAAACAGATGCATTTTGAGCAGTCTTCCGGATATTTGTTCGTTGTTTCAACTTTTTTTGACA
Organism: Limonius californicus; assembly: GCA_014611495.1. NCBI lineage: Eukaryota > Metazoa > Arthropoda > Insecta > Coleoptera > Elateridae > Limonius > Limonius californicus. The sequence goes on from JABXWE010001261.1 coordinate 13,591, forward strand.
TTACCGGTAACATCTGCTTCTGCCGAAAGAACATTTTCAAAGTTGAAGTTGATAAAAACATATTTACGAAGTACAATGTGCGAGGCGAGACTCAGTGCTTTGGGTGTACTAAGTATCGAACATGAATGTGCTCGTAAACTTAAATTGGAACAGTTGGTCGACATATTTTTAAAACAAAAACATAGCCATTTTGGCAATTTAACAGTACTCCCCTGAATTATTTATCCCGTCACCTATCCACTAAATTCACTAGCACCAGACTTTACTTTGGAAAATATTTTGTAATATAAATATAGTATGTAATATATGAACTGATGTTCCATTTATAAAATAAAATGTGATAGTAATGAAAAAAAAAACATGTTTTTAGACATGCCCACTTTTTCTTGAGCTGCGCCATAATACAGAATATTTCCCAGGTAGGTAGAAAAGCTTGAAATAAAATCGATATATCCGAGCTTTTTTCTTGCAATTTAGCATATTAGACAAAATTCCGGTATTTCCAGATTTTATTGCCACATGTATGAATGTCCTGGATAAATTTGGCGGGGAGGGGCCCCGAATCCTTATCGCCGCCACTTAAATTCTTCTGTGCTTCTTGCTTTTCCTTTGCTGGTATCTTTCGATTAATTGTTTTCATCCCTTTCTTAAGCTTCTTTTTGTCTTTTAAGGGCACATGTGGTAACAGTGAGTAAAAAATATCAGCGTTTGGGTTATCACAATAACGTTTCAACCGCATAATATTGTCATATTTTTCGTCTGAAAGTGGGATTAAATCTGTAAAAAAATAGTGTAATAGACAACAATAATACCAGAAATCAAAGGACTTTACCTTTATACAATGGATTTGGAAGTTAGAATTCATTGTCTGATAGAAAACTTGGAGTTGGTAGGTTTTGTCTGCTAGGGGTAATGGCAGTCTGCCCCCACAAACCGTTGAAGGAAGATCTGTGACTCATTAATCTGGGATGCTCCTTTGTAGTTTTTATTTCTTTGATTGGTTGAATGGGAAATGGACATTTTGCTGATATACTTTTTCTCCAGAAACTTTGTCCATTGTTTTACTAAGTCTTGCGGGACATCAATGACTTCAAACGCCGACGGATTGGTGCGAGATACTTTGAGTAGACTCACCCAGTCAGATGGAAGTTCCATCTTTGTTTTAAGATTAATTAATCCCATGTTCTTATCACATTCCATGTATGAGTGACCTCGTACTGGAAAAGTAATATGAATTGATTCCAATAATTTAGTTTGGTGCACAATATAGTGAATGAATCTAAATAGAGTATACTTTTTGTTCCGACCGCCACAGGAGTCACAGAATATTGTCAAATGCTTAACATTTCTATCTAAGTAATTAGTGACAAAATGAAACAAAAAAGATGCAACTTCATCGGATTCTTTGATTGCTATTGTTTCTGAATATGTATAAAATACCGATTGGCCACTATGAAGCACATGAACGTTGAATGAAAACATCGAAAGCTGTCGCAAGTAATATACGTCGTTGCTAGGTACGTTAGGTAAAGACACATTTTTTTGGAAATCCATGGCAACGCTACAAAACTCTGGGTTGTTTTTCGCCTTTATACGTGCGCTCTTCTTTCTATCATAAAAAAATTGGGATTTTCTTTAGTGCAGTTCTAGATCAATGTTTAGTTTTTCAATTCCGCTTCGTTATTTTTTTGAGTTTGAAAGCATTTTATTTTAGCATTAGTTTCGTCGCAGTAACTGCATGTATCAGTTCTTGGGTATCCAAATGATATGTTAAATTTTGTATGAAATATTTCCCTATACGTTTCATAGCACACCTTGATATCCGGTTTTCCTTCTTGGAACATAGTAAATATTTTTTAATATTGAAATCTTCGGAAAGATACATTCTTTTAGAGTCGTGTAAACTGTAGTGACTCAATCTGCGTTTAAATGAGTAATCATAAACATGTTTAAATGTGTTTTCCTTTAATTTTCTATGCTTGGAACTGTGTTGGCCACGCATGTCTATATTCAACCTTATTTTTTGTTATTCCATGAATCGAAAGAAAAGCTTTAAAGCAGATAGGAATTTCAACAAGATTGTCCTCACGTTTTGCTCTTATTTTGTATGCAAAACTTGCTTGATAATACTCAGCATCCATTTCGGGTTTTCGAGATCTGCGTCTTTGAACAGGAATTACTGATATTAATCCTGTTAAATAACTATTCTGTTCATTATGAGATAGTAATGAATTAAAATATTGCAGCATCTGTTTTCTTTCATTGCCATCAACAACATCGTTTGCACTTGCAAAGTTCGCCTTCTTCATGGGACTGAAGCTTCATCTTTTTCATCACCTCACTCATTCTTCCAGTTCATATCCGTTTTTTAGATGATGCACCAGGTTTAATAACTGATTCACTGTCAGTCTCTATCATATCAATATTGTGTTAGAATAATAATTAATATAAATCACAAGAAACCACACTAAAACAACACGTACTGTAACCGATAAACATCCACTATAATTTAATTATTAGTGAGAATGCAAACCGGACGTTATAATGTCACGTCGCTGTCCGCTAGGACAGTCCTGGTTTCTTTCCTGTTTCAGTGGACATTCCTTATTTCTTCCCTGTATGCTAAATCTTTCACGCACTATTTCTATGTGACATAACTGATATTTTGCCACCACATTTGTACACAAGAAAGTACCACTATTGAGTCATAGATTGCGCCATCTACCTACCCTTCATTTCGTAACGTGGTGAAACATTTTCGGCCGATGAATATTGGCATTGCGTTTTCTCTTCAGTCGAATTTAACATTTTCGGCCGGGTTGCTTGCGATAAGCGCCGTAATCAAATACTACAGGGCGGCTTGGATTTTCGATGGGTGTTTATCGCATGACTTTCGTATCGCTGTTTTCACCGTGGGGTGAACAGAACCATCGACAAGTGTCGGATTAAAGAAACACGCTGGAATTTTAACCCTGGGAAGGCAATTAATTGGGAATTTGCCGATCGCCTTTGACGGATTAATATCGAGCCCATTTCCTGTCCCTCTGGTTGTGCCGCTGTTGCGATAAACGCATTGAAGTCCCGGCCCGTTGCGTTGTGTCCATTCGATCCAGTCTTCAGGGGCGTGCCAGCGAATTGTTCCTACTGCTCGAAGATTTCAGGAACACCCTAGTTGTGCCCCTTTCTATTCCCTACCGAACAAACCTAAGGTAGGAAAAATTGTCTGTTTTGTTATTGCAAAAATTTTAAGAAAATCTCAGAGTAATGCACATTACAAAATATTTTCAAACAATAAGTTTTATCTTTGATACAGCAATACTTTCGACAATTGTAGTCGTTTTCCATTTTAATACTTTTAATATTTTAGTTATTTCAAGGCTTGCAGTACGCCGAAGAAAATTAATATTGTGTCTTAAAAGTAAAGGGACACAGCTTAACTATAGCATCCTGAGGCCAAATGGGACCGGCTAAATCAAACATACCTTAGTACGAAAGTGCTTGCTTAAGAAGTCAAAGTGCGTTAAAGAAGAAAAAAATATTTTTTAACATTGGGTATATTTCAGAAACAAAATGACGAATCAAGCTGAGATTTGTACACATTTACTTCAAGGGAAGCCGAACATTCTCAAGTAATCATTACTGTATATTGTAGAGGGTGTTATTTTCTATTTCTTCTGCTTTATTCCGTTGATTTTCAGCCAATAAGTGGAAAGGTGTAAGTCATCCCCGTCGCTAAAATCCATTTCAGCATCATTTTGAATATTTCCATTTTCTGGAGGCTCCGCCTCGAATTCAGATCTATCCGTAATTTCAAATGGTGCAAAATCAGTTAGTGCATGCAAAAGATATCTCACAAATCTGTATGGTAGCAACTTTGAATATGCAGCATGAAACGAAGCCAACACTTCTTTCATTGTAGTTGGTCTTCTCTGATTGGTCACCATCCTTTTATCGCATTCAGACAAGAGATCTCTATCCAAAGGTTGGATCTTATGGCTAGCATGGGGTGGTAGTGTCAAAAGAACGATGGTGTGGTCCCTTGCGAATAGAATGGCCTCAAGAGAATAGTGGGATATATGGTTATCCAATATAAGGATTACAAGATCTGTTTCGGATGGTAGTGTCAAAACAGTTCAACCGTTAAAACCAAAAAGAAAAAATGTAAAAAATAAATGGATATGATGATGTATCTAGAGAAGCGATTATATGTATATAGAAAAAGTTTTCATTTTTTTTAAGTATTGTGAGTTGTGGAAATTTAATATTTAGTACGCCTAGTTTATCTGGTATTGTGTTGCCTCCTTTAATTTCTTTGAGTTAAGGTGCGGGAGTAATTGTAATACTTGAAAAGGCTTATAAAATACCAGAAAGAACTTCCGAATACAGAATGGCTTATAAATTTTATAAACAAATGATAAATTTATTAAAAGCTGGAAAAATTTCTGAACAAGAAGTTTATTTGAAAGAAAAAGATTTTGTAGATAATTTACAATTTTTCCTCGAGAAAAATACCTATATGAAACAAACTGAATTGAATGGATATTAGGTTGCCTATGTTAACTTACTGTAATTAATTAATTCAAAATGAATAAATAAAAAATTTCTTATTGCAATAATTAATTCAGTTTATACATATTTTAAAAATTATAAAAAACAATTATTTCAAACCCTAACATATTTAATATTCATATAATTAATAAGCAAATCGATTGTACATTAGTCAATTAGCTGCTCTGATGGTTAAGGGCTTGCGCTAGTAATCTAGAGATTGTTGGTTTAAGCTGCGGCTGCGATGCCATCTGATAAATTTTCACTTTCTATAATTAGTTTTTCATCTATATGATTTGTGAAATTTAAAATACAATAGTGAAAATAAATTTCAAAAAAATATTTTATACAAAATAAAATCCAAATTCAAAAAAAATTTTTTTAAAGGCCTTATATTTACAGTTTTCTGTAAAACTTTAATTAACTTTTTTCCCACTAGATAGTAGGTTTTTTTATTAATTTATTGAAAAATCAGAAGGATAGGTAACAAAGCTATTTCATACGAGTATGATGAATTTTCAAATATGTTAATAAAAGCTGCTCCATATGATTTTAGTACTTTCAATACCTATTCATTGTCCCAATCTAGGTATTTTGGAACAACTAAAAACTTTATTAAATAAACTGGCTTCTTATACTTTCGAAAGAGATTGAAAACATTAAATGAATGATTCAATTCCATCATTATTGAAAAAGTGTCTTCAATTTAAAACAAATCAATCAAATAACAAGTTTCCGAAGTATTAAAAATAAATTAAGTTTTGAATAAAGAAACTGACTTGATTACGCACCCGTCAGTACGCTCAATAGCAGAAAACTGTTCAGAATATCATTTCGTGTACATAGATGGCCATACAATGTCAAATGCGAATGTGATCCAGTGCGTCGCCCAGTTTCGCTTTCTACTTCGTGGCAGCGTTGTCAACTCTACGGATTTATCCGTAGATTTATGGATTTTTAAACCAATCTTCGATTTTCCGATTTTGTGTCAAAATATACGGATTTTTGACCTCTTTGTTAATTTAATGTATTTTTTACTTATTTTCACCTAAATGCACGTTTTAATGCAAAAACGGCGTTTTTGGAGCTGAATTTTGAATAAACGAACGCTAGTACTAAAGTCTATGCCTCACAGTTGAACATTCGGTTTATGCTGCTAGTCATAAAGTGGCCCTTTAAAATCAGTTTAGGTAAGTCTCTAAAATGTACCAGATGTTGGAAATTCAAATGTTCAAGTTCAACTTCACCCTTTACGGCTTTTATCGTTTTATCTTTACTTACTCTTTGTACATGTACTCGTACGTACTTTAGTTATTTGGCTGCTATTTGTTATAGTTTTATTTCAGTAAATAATCGGTAAGTCTAAACGTTTATTGAGGTATTACACTTCAATCAACGGTCTAAAGAATTTTTTTGTGCATTTCGTGTAATATGAGAACTATTTTAGACACAAAATAGAAAATAAAATGACTTCATCCAGTTCATACGATACCGAACATAACAAAGCTAAGTCTTCTAAATCAACGATCAAAAAGAAAAGGTATTTTTTGCATCTCCGAATTTTTTAAAATGTAAATCTGGCGCCTACGGGTTGCTACGGATATTTTGATGTGCATGTACAGATTTCTGATACACGCAGGTTGGCAGCGCTGTTCTGTGGTCTGTGCCACAAAAAATGTCTGCCTTAATAAAAAGTTAACAGTACCTATAGATAAAAGCTGTTCTTTTCATCGTGTCATGTATCATAGCAGGTAAGCGATATTTAATGAATTAAATGCCGGTAGTATAACAAGGTATTTATTTGTAGTTTCCAAAAGCCAAAATTAAAGAACCGTAACAAGATTAGCGAGGTCGGATGTAAATGACAATGAAGAAAATTCATCAGAAAGAGTGATAAATATTGAATTGAACGACGCCCTCCAAACATTAATATTTTACTGGCCTGATATCGTGGAAAGGCAACTTATACCATTGGAAAACATAATAATGGCATACCAGCAAATTCCACAGGGTCGAGTGGTACTCCGTATCCGTATTACCCAACTTAATGCCATTCATCGTGTTGAACTACGCTTCCCAACTCCAGACAGTCTAGATCGGTTCATAAGTTATATCACGCCAGAAAGGTATTGTTATTAAGAGTTATAAATTTTTTATTGGAGCTCAGAAAAAAAATGTTTTTAATAAAGTATGAAAATGGGTAGTTGAATATCATACATTAGATATCAGTACCTATGTCACAGATAAAATCATGTTTTTTCTGTTGCCAATTGAATTTTACATCATTTCCCACTAATTATTATGCTTTTTTTCAGCAGCGATTCTGGTAATTCTTCCGTGTCTTCAGGTAGTTAAATAATAGAAGTAGAATAAATTGTTAAATCAAAATATGTATGTATATGTATAAAAAAATAAATTACTTATATATTTTTTTCAAAAAAACTGTTTTCGTTATTTGTTCGTGATATTTCTATAGTTGTGGTATAGTAAATCATTTTTTAAATAATAACTCTAATTTTTATGAAATTCGATTTTTAAAATTTCCACGCCAGTTTAATTAGTCCTTGATTTTTATGATTCAATGCTTTTTTAAAATTTCCACAAAAATGTGTTAGATTGTTCTTTATTTTGTTTGATATAGACTTCGAAAACTAATTGATTTTCAATTTTAGTAGTCTAATATGTGTAACTTTTTAACTCAGATTATTATGCCTAGTTTTCATAGTCATTTTCTTATTTTCTATGCATTTTTTTTTCAACAAAAACCAGTATTTCTACTAAAACATCAAAAACAACGTTGAATTTGACTTTTTATCCAGATTTTTAACCCTTTTAGTCGTTATAATAGTGCATGTTCTAGACCAGATTTTTTTGTTTCATTTTTTTAAACAAATGACTTTGTTTTTAAAGTCTTTGTTTTCAAAACACTCATTTAGATCCTTACCGCTGTCAAGTTTAGTTTAATTGCTAGACCAGATTTTTTGGTTCGACAACTAGATTAGATTTCAAAAACTTTAAAGTCAAGTTTGGTTTAATTGCTAGACCAGAAGTTTTGCGTTTTTTTTGGTAAATGAGTCTGATTTTATGCTTGAAATGCTGGACCACATTTTTTAAAATGACGCTTATTAGTTGAAAATGATGTGAAAAACAAGACTATTTAGCTAAAGAAATTAAACAAAAATGGGTAGAAAAGAGGGGTGTTCATTTTGGTTTCAAATTGTCTCAGGAATTTCGAAAACTTCAACGGATGATATTTAAAACCAACCCATTTTCCCTCTAAAACGCGCTTTGAAAAATCTGGTCTAGACAAAATGGATCGATTTTCATGGGTTTTTTTGGGGTGAAAAAAACTTCAACGCTTGAAAATCAGGGTAAAAATCCTGGTTTTTGTTAGTTTTTATAAACGTCAACGATAAAAACTTAAAAATCGAGCTGTTTTGCTCAAAAAATGCATTTTTAGAAAATCTGGTCTAGAAAATATGTTTGTATTTTTAATGGTTTTCGGTTAGAAAATGAATGTTTTGAAAACAAAGACTTTAAAAACAATGTCATTTGTCTAAAAAAATTAAACAAAAAAATCTGGTCTAGAACATGCACTATTGTAACTACTTACCTATATGATATAGGTATATACACAATATCAGCCATTTTCTTACCGTTTTATGTTCTCTCGTAAAGGAAGTACGCATGTTATTTATTTTCTTTTTGAGAACTTCAATTGTAGCTCGAGGGTTACATTCGCGCAATTTTTGCAAAAGTTCCTCATAAGCCGCGTTTCTTTTTATTTTGTTTGAATAATCTTTGGACTTTACGTCCCACAAACACCATGCACCCTATACAGCTCAATAAACTCTTCCCAAAATGCTTTATTTTGAATATCCATTTTCCTTCGCATTAAATAAAATGCAGATAAATGAGTACCGTGCATGTGCCTCGATCGTACTGCAGATCGCTGTGCCCGCCACTCACGTTTCAACCTGCTGCTCACCCAACCTGCTGTACAGCAGATTTTATGGACGTTCCATACTGCCGTCAAATACGACCGCGCTGTACTGCATGCCGTACGACAGCCCCACACACGGTGCAACCGTCGTTCAAACCGTAGTTTCATACCGCGTTGTACTACATGCTGTACAGCAAATCGTATCTTGTATGGGCCGTTTTAGTCTATAAAATTTTCACGGCGGGAAAATGCAGAAGAAAGAGTAACAGGGAGTTAAAATTTACTCAAAAATGATTAAATAAAGGGGCAGATCGTATTGCAAGAGACGAAAGCAAGAGATTAATTGTAAAATCATTAGGTGTCAACGAATACACGCTAAGGAAGAGATTACGTCTTTTCGGGGCACAGTTCCTGCCAATTTGGACAGGTTCGAACCTGTATTTACCAAAGAACAAGAAACAGAAGTGGCGGACCATATTCTAGATTTTTAAGCGCGATTTTATGGATCTTGCATGAAATATGTAAGATCGCTAGTTTTTCAATATGAGGAATTGAACAAAATTCCCCATAGATGCAACAATGATATCAAAAATGGTAGGAAAACATTGGGCACAATGTTTTGCAGCAAGAGATTTAATGTTGTTCAGAGCTCCAGAGAAATGCAACTGAGCCCGCACTATTGGGTCACAATTTAAAGTCAGTCTGTGAAAAAAAAAACGAATACTCTGCCTCATAGAATATTTAATGAGGATGAGACAGGTCTGTCCACAGTCCCAAAAAGCTACCCAAAGTGTTCGCCCCCATTTTCAACGGTGAAAAGGCAAGAGGACTGTCTCAAAAGTTGGGTGCTGTACTGTATGAGTGCCTCAGGTGTTTGGGTGCCACCAAGATTCAGTTTTGCTAGAAATCGAATGAAAGATGAGTTATTTTATGGAGTACCTCCAGGCACCTTAATTCTGATTCGGGATATATGAATTCCGAATTATTTTTACATTGGCTACTCCATTTTCTGATTTTGTTATACCATCCGAAACAGATCCTGTAATCCTTATATTGGATAGCCATATATCCCACTATTCTCTTGAGGCCATTCTATTCGCAAGGGACCACACCATCGTTCTTTTGACACTACCACCCCATGCTAGCCATAAGATCCAACCTTTGGATAGAGATCTCTTGTTTTCACTAAAAACCGCTTGTTTCTCTAAATGCGATAAAAGGATGGTGACCAATCAGAGAAGACCAACTACAATGAAAGAAGTGTTGGCTTCGTTTCATGCTGCATATTCAAAGTTGCTACCATACAGATTTGTGAGATATCTTTTCATGCACTAACTGATTTCGCACCATTTGAAATTACGGATAGATCTGAATTCGAGGCGGAGCCTCCAGAAAATGGAAATATTCAAAATGATGCTGAAATGGATTTTAGCGACGGGGATGACTTACACCTTTCCACTTATTTGGCTGAAAATCAACGGAATAAAGCAGAAGAAATAGAAAATTACACCCTCTACAATATACAGTAATGATTACTTGAGAATGTTCGGCTTCCCTTGAAGTAAATGTGTACAAATCTCAGCTTGATTCGTCATTTTGTTTCTGAAATATACCCAATGTTAAAAAATATTTTTTTCTTCTTTAACGCACCTTGACTTAAGCAAGCACTTTCGTACTAAAGTATGTTTGATTTAGCCGGTCCCATTTGGCCTCAGGATGCTATAGTTAAGCTGTGTCTCTTTACTTTTAAGATACAATATTAATTTTCTTCGGCATACTGCAAGCCTTGAAATAACTAAAATATTAAAAGTATTAAAATGGAAAACGACTAGAATTGTCGAAAGTATTGCTGTATCAAAGATAAACCTTATTGTTTGAAAATGTTTTGTAGTGTGCATTACTCTGAGATTTTCTTAAAATTTTTGCATTAACAAAACAGACAATTTTTCCTACCTTAGTTTT
>JABXWE010001262.1:0-24108 GCA_014611495.1 Limonius californicus
TTATCAGTGCAAAAGAACTCAGTGCATTTTCTTGGTGCAACAAAGACTTCGGTCTCCGATCTATATTTCATGCTTGCAATTTAAGGCTAAGCAACATTAAGTGGCATAATTCATATTTATACCACTCCACTTAATGTTAATGTCAAAATGTATTTGTGCATGTTTTTATGTGAGCTCTACGGATACTGGTAAACGCAGTTGAATGCCTAAATGTCGTAAGCCAGTCCCGGAGAGAAAATCATTCTGGGCGCTCCGAAAACTCTGTCTATTAATTTTAACCTATACTGTGGATCGAATCTGGTCCTTATTTACTCATTTTGTTGTATCCGGACCTTCAGTTCAAAAACTTGTCTCTATTACTTAATATATGCTTATAATTTTTATCGCGACTTATTATTGTACACCCTGTATGTAAAGAGAAACCCAGGAAGGTAAGAATAGAACATCCCGTAAGATAGCAGGCTTTCGCCCTCTTCCCGAGGGCTCTGTATCATTGACACAGGAAGAGGTGGCGCCCATACTTTCTTCGACGTACCCTGTATAAGACTTCGACCTTTTACTTTCCCTCTTATGAGCAAACTCTTGAGAACCACCCCTCCTTCGACTGAGCTACTGAGAGCAACTGCCGTTTTGCTGCGCTAAAACGAGGAACTTCTGCAGGTTTGTATTAAGATTACTTATTCCGACGCACCCTGTAGAAAAGCTTCGTTTGACCCGTAACAGTTACTAAAACAAAGAAAAGTAGTTAACAAAATCTACCATTATTTTTAAATAGTTTTAGTAGAAAAGAATACAGTTTGTTACCAATCGGCTACAATATGTGTGATAGTTATTGTTTTTATTTAAACTCAAAGTAGAGCTACCCCACACTTTTCACATTTGGTGTGTGTAAAACTCTTACAACTAGAAAACTTACATCTCATTTTATTACTGTCTCGCAGTGACTAGTAACCAATTTGGTCAGTACGCACTTCTCTTGGAGGTACGTAATGGGTTGGACCCTTTTGCCTTTTGCAGCAATTTCTGCTTCCAGGATTCTTGGTCTGTCCCTTTCGATAGAAGTTTTCCTAATATTACACAAGTACTGGGCTACCTCAGTGTGAAATTCAGCCTGTGTCAAAATGCTTCTGTCTTTCCCTTGTATATGTAAGACTTGTTTATACAAGAACCAAGCATCAACGATGGCTAAATCTAAATATATAAATAAAAAAGATACGATTTTCTGCCCGTCGAAGATATTTTATATCTGCCCATATTGCTGTCTAGTAAATCAACGCCGCACATGTGTCTAATGTAAGAACAATCTACTTCAGTATTTTTCTTTGCTTTTCTGTCATACATGTTGACCTTGGTGAGAAGTAGTTGTCCAGCAAATGAAGACAAAAGAGTAACGTACTTGTTATCCTTCTCAATTACTGAGGTAATGTTTACACCATCCACATTGGTAACATATTCACAACTTGTACCACGTGGAACATGTTTTGGATTCTTTACTGTCGGCAATTTACAGTTGGGTACTAAAGTTTCTTTTCATACTATCTAAGGAATAGATACCTTTTCTTGCTAAATGGACCATCAGGGGCAAACTGGTATAGTAGTTGTCCTGGTACAGCTGATAATTTTACATATATGGTATGATTCTGCTCATTGCAAGATAATACTACCACTTGTCCCAAGATCTGGCTCATTGTCAGGGTTTTCATAATTTTGCTGGCCTGTGTATCTCAAATTTGTAAGCAAAACCGGAAACTCCAACAAAAACAAAGAACTTGAAGTCCCATTTATGGAATTTCATTGGTATATATTGCTTCGTCTAATGCCGTACTTTGATAGAACACATCTACGCATCTAAACTAAGATGATGTTCTAGACTAACCGATGAATTCAGATGATTAGCTATGGGTCTAATTTTATGAAGTTGGTCATGTCCTGGTTGGCCTCGGGCTTCAAAGGTGATATTATCATTGAAATGTATATATACTACCTTTTTTTTAATTTGTATGATGCTAGTTCAGCACTTGTGCTATGCATGGCGTTGTTAATATATAAGATGTGACTTATAATAACATTAAATAACTAGTTTAAACTATTTGAATGGATACATTAGTCTGTTATCCGCTGCTTAGATCAGATTATCACCTATGTGATGTATCATCTGTTTACATCGCCAAATTCCTTGTGGAACTCGAGCATTGACGTAACATATTCAAGATGTAAATTAGTTTATTCTCACTTGAAAGGATCTTTCTGTTAAAAAGGATTTGATGATGAGTAGTAAGTATGGCGGGATATGGATAGTTTTATTTGGTAGATGTTTAAGAAGTTCATTTGGGAGCATGTCTGTTTCGGGTGCCTTTTTTGTTTTCAGTTTTTTAATATATTGCTGTATTTCTGATGGAGAGACGGGTTCTGTGAGTATTATGTCATTCGGATTGATGTTATTGATTTCTTGTTCAACGTGTTGAACATGGTCTATGTTATTGCCGTCATACCTAGTGGTGAATGTTTGTTCCACCTGTTGCGCAAAGACTTCGCATTTGTCTTTATCTTCTGGATATGTGTGATCTTCCGTTTTGAGTGTTGGGATGCTTAAGGATTCTCTTCGTAGCTCTCTGCATATTTGGATCTCCAGGATTCAGGGTTTCTATATAATGGTTGTAAGAGTCAATTCTGAATGTATCCAGCTCATCTCTAACTAATCTAATCAGTACATTGAGGCGAGCCTTAATCACTGGATATCGGGTATTTTGCCATAATTTTCGAGTTGCATGCTTCTGTCTGTTATATACTGCCTAATTTATTCGGATTTGTTTACAGACATAACATTTTTTACAGGCCGAAATTTTAACTTGTCGCTCCAGTACGACTTTCTGTTGGGCATATGTATTAGGGACATGTATAATAGTATTACAATCAATTGCCTTAGTTTTAAAGTTGAGAATGTTGAATGTCGTGTTTTTGCTGGCCTGCATAAATATTGGTCTTTTCGACAATTTGTTCGATTAAATCATCCGAAAAGGAAACATTGGTACGGAGTTTCTAACTGTAACAGGTTTTCAGTGAGATCTGTATGTCCATGAAAACTTAACCGGTTTTCATTCAGTTGAAGGTTTTTTTTTGTTTCCATATAATATTTTCACACTGTTTACCTGTTATGACCCTTTTTCTTTCACCATATTTGGCCGAAGATGCGACAAAAGGGTCATCTTTGGACGTGGAGGCAACAGGAGGATTCTTCTTGTGGAATACAAGAACGGTTTTCAGTGCTACCGGTGTCACTTTCAACGTCATCATTTTCAAACCCCAATATTCAGTTAAGTCATATAAAATTCGTCGATCACTCATTCTGTAAACAAAAAAGAGTACATATACATAAATGCGTTATTTATACTAAAAGCATAGTGTGGTCAAATGGCAACATAGAGATCAACATTTAAACGCATGACGACAACAGAACAAAATATAAGGTTGCTAAATAAACAACGTTTTTGAAAAACCAAGTACCTAAATAAAAAGTAGATGCCTTTCTCTTCAACAAACACAACTTTTCCAAATTACTCCTTTAGATAGTTTATTATCAATATACAATTACTACGTTACTACATCACCTTCAACCGAACCGTGACAGCTGATTATGAATTTCAATTTATCAAGAAATGCGCCACCTAGCGGTAAAATGAAACGTCGTTGCAATGCATTGGTATGTGGAGAATCGGTTACACCATGCAGTAAAGTCGGACAAGCGTTTTAGCAGTAACTTCTCAAGAAAATTCAACTATGTACGTAGACTAACGGCAACATTATGCATTTAAGGGTTGAAATAAGTTCGGCTATGTTAGATACGTAACATTTTTCAGTTGACCTCTGTTTTCTATGGACTATTGTGATTAATTCCTTCCCGTAATTTGTTCTTTTTAGCGGATTTAAAATGTAAGACCCTACATTTTACGCTGTTAAATTCATTATTAATATTTGAAATACATCATCATGATGAGTAACTCGAAACAGAGCTTGTGTTTTCTTCATCGATCACAGTAATTGATAAGTTTGCCGTTAAGATTTACGGCATACAGGGCAAAATGTATGAGAAGTAGACACTATTGTGTTTTCCGAGTTGGAATCGAAGTGACGTGAAAAAATACACCACTTTCTGGTGAGACCTTCCAAAACACAGAAGTGTGGGGTCAACCGACGCCTTCGTAAACATCTGTCTCTGCACATCGAAAATATCGGTGGAAATCGAGATGAGAATAAATAGTGGCGTGGTCTGATCTTCGCTTGGCTTTCCAATCATTAATAGCGGTACGTAACACATTAATTTTGAAAATTTTCATTCGGGAAATACATACCCAGCTTCCGCTACACAAAATTGGCAAAGCAGATTCGATTCAGGTTTCAGTAACTACGATATTTGTGGGGATGTATTTGCTTTTGAACGGTTAGTGCTAGCTGAAACGTAAACTAAATAAAAATTAACCGTTAAATCTGTGAAAATCGAGATAACTGTTCTGATTTTCAAGCATTAATTTGGTTTATTAAATGAAAAGTAAGAAATATATTAGAAGTCTAATTCAGTATACGTACCTACAACGTCAAGAGGTGTACGATTTATAGAATATGCCTATAACAAACAAGGAGAGAAGAAATTGGAATATCAGACTGTGAATTTTCCTCTCCGCTGATTTATTTAAAATCCTTTCGTGCAGATATCTTGGACAGATAGAGGCTTCCATCGCAACTGCGAAAATATTTTGAAAGGAGATAATTCTAACATATGGATTTAATACACGAAACCAGATGTAATTTAGTCAAATTCGTATGTTTTTACACTGTTTGTTTTCATGATATGAAAAGGGGTTATTTTAAATTAATGATAATTATACGAGAGAAAACACATAATATTTGCGTATCACTATTAAATAGATATCAGGTAACTTTTGATTGAAGTTCATACCCACGTTTACGTCGCTACTCTGGCAACTGGGTTTACTTATGGATAATAGAAAACGGTACAGGTATTTAATATTCCAAAGTATAACAGAAATATTTCGAAAATTAGTATAAACTAATATTAAACTGATGTTAATTTAAAATTCACTCTGTATACAATTAAGAAGCATGCAGTCGTAATACTATAATTCGTCCTAGAATTTCGTTATAAAGCGAAGCCGATGAAATGAAGGTATACATTTTTAATTTTTACTGCTCGCTTCTCAGGTGTAATTCTATTTTCCATTTTCAAATGGGTTGTTAAATTAAATCTTCAGATGGCAAATTAGCAATTATCCAATTGAAACTAACAAACTTGATGTTCATTTGTAACAACTAGAACATTTGATTTAGAATTTAATCCAATCATATTACCCTACCTTCTGCCTGAATTTACACTTTTAATTCATGAAATTATTCATATACAGTAAACCCTCGCCAATCCGGTTACAGTTAATCCAGATATCTGATAATCCGGTTCGAAATATGACTCTTGAACCAGATGGATATTAATGCTTGTATAACTTCATATGTACTTTTTATATGTGTACTATGCACATATAATTTACATACACTGCACGGTACGAATAATATCCTCCCCCCTCCTATCGTCATAACATATTATATACTTTTTTTTTATAAAAAAATAAACTATACCCCCAAAAGCCAAGTAATTCATGTTACGGTGTCTATCGATGCTAAATATTTATATGGTGGGGGGGGGGTCGAGTAATAATTCATTTGGATTCTGCAGATAAATAACTTCATTATTATATAAAAATCAAAACATTTACCTAGTTGCTATTTGAATTAGAACTGATATAGTTAAAAAATATATACCTTATTATTTAAAAGCGAGAAGAGTTAAAACTGGACTTCTTTGACATTTTAACTTTTGGCGTCGACGTCACGTAAAGTTACGTTGTCAAATATTAAGAGGAAGGAGTGGTTAGTTTTGCAACGTACTGTATACAACAGCGTATTTATCGTATTACATACATTGAGATAAAACACCTCGTGGCGTTGTTTAGCACAAGTTCCAATTGCAGATTTTTAACGTAAGATTCGGTTGAAAACATGAGATTTAAATATGGCATCAAGGCAAATCTGAGCAAGGCTGATAGTAATTTCTATTTAATTTGACACTGTTGTTCCAAATTTACAGCTGTCAAACACATGTTTCTGTTCTTCTGTTAATTCCGTTTCACTTGCATTAGTGGAATACACATTCTCTGAATACTGCCATGATTTTGATTCCTGGAGAGGTTGTTGGTAATTGTAATGCAGCGTCAAGGCTATATGCCGAACGCTATCCAAATAGAAGACATCCATACCACACAGTTATTAAACGAACTGACCAACGACCACGAGAGGGAGGAAGTGTTGCTCTAAAAAGAGGTGGTCGTCCATTTATGGTAAGACAGCCCAATATTGAACAAAATGTGTTAGATTTAATTGAATGGGAGCCTACGAAAAGTGTGCATGGTACTTTTCGGATTGTATATATTGCCTATATTCTTTTCGAAAAACGAAAGGTCAACACTTATTATCCCAGGATTTTAATGCACGAATTAGGTACTGTGAATTAAATCAACATCAGGAAAATCCGCATTTTCTTGGCAATATTTTGTGGGGATGAGGTATACTCATAATAATCACATGTGGGCAGATGAGAACCCTCATGCAACTTTTGTTCGAAGTCATCAATATCGATACGGTGTTAATATTTGGGTAGCTATAGTAAATAATTATACAGGGTGTTTCAGTTTTAATCTTGAATACTATGCTAAAATATTCTTCTGGTCATTCTAATTTGGAAAATATAACATGGTCACTTGCTTCTTAAGAAAGATACAGCGTGTTAAAGTTCTTTGCAAGAGCAAATCATTTTTTTATTATATCTTTTACGAAAATGGAGCAAATCAACCAAAATTTTGTACGCGTACCTTCGCTGTATAGAATTATTTTCTGAAGTCATCTGCTTCCAAATGCGTAACATCAGTGGCATGCAATGGGGTTACAACGGATTTATTTCAAGAAAAAAGGTACACCACTGAATTTTTACAGTTTTTTCTCCTTTTTTCAAAATCTTCGTTCAATTTGGAACAAGACGCGTTTTTACAGATCTTTGATTAAGGTCCTAGTTTCAGAGATCAGAGCAATCAAAATATATATAATCGCTTAAAAAAAAATATTGATTGTAAGATAACAAAGAAACGAGAAGATTAAAGAAGATACTCAAAGTGTAATTCACCGTTCTCAACACATTTTTGGTAACTTCGAATTAATAAATTTATGGCATTTTCCAACATTTCTTTGTTTTGCCTGAGCTCATTGCAAGTATTTTCTATTATTAGAATCAATTCGTCGCGGGTTGCAACTGACATGCTGTAAACTTTTGCTTTAACATAGCTCCAAAAGAAAAGAATTAACGGGTTTAGACCTGGCAACCGTGGCGGCCAGCGTACTGCTTACACACGCGCGTTAGAAATTCTTCTTTCCTGAAAGCGATGTCGATATTCCTGGACTGCTGCATGAGAAGTTGCATTGCAAAAGCCATAAACAAAGTGAATGTCCACATACCCAGTATTGGAAAAATATCTTGACATATTTTTTTAATAATATCACATCAACTACTAAAGCAATCAACCATTACGGAATTGGTCAACGATCACACATCCTTCAACTGAAACCAAGACTTCCCCAAGATGTGTTATTAAGTGAAACTAACTAGCAAAATCAGATGCTAAAATTAGTTATGAAACAGTGCCTAAAATAACACAACAGTAAATTATCACGATTTATAATACATACAAATGGCATTCATACAACTGTTGTAGTATTTCCATGGACAACGCAAAATAATTTTTGTTCCATAATGGGCCTGCAGGCTTTTGAAAAAAAGGTTAGTATCTCTGAAACTAGGACCATAATCTAAGATCTTATTCCAGATTGAACGGGCATTTAAAAAAAATAGGGAAAAACTTGAAAAACCCAGTAACGTACCTTTTCCTCCTGAAATATATTCGTGGTAACCCCATTGTACGCCACTGGTGTGACGCATGTGAAGCAGTATAACTTCAGAAAATAATCCAACACAAGGAAAGTACGCATATAAAATTTTGTTCGATTTGCTACATTTTTCTAGAAGATATCGTTACGAACCCAATATCCAAAATTCCAAATTAAATTATTATTGCTTCATAGCTGTTGTAGTGTGATTTCTATTACTTGCATACACATTTATGAGCAAGTAGTGACGCCATTTTACTCAGCAAAATCAAAGTACATTGGAATATTAAATTAGGCAATGTGGAATAAGTAATACGCTTGATAAGGGAAATTAAGTAATAACCAGGTCATCGCTTATGGGAGCAAAAGGGGATTTATAAAAGGACACTTAACGTTGAATTAGAAAACAGTTGATAGCGAAGAGTAATTGGTAAATAGTAATGGAGGATAGTGAAAGAGTAAATGGTAGAGCGTGGAGAGTGTATAGTTGGCAGTTGGTGGTGTGCCGAAGAATAACAAACCTAGCAATGGCGCTGTACCTGTTTGTATTTTTGTAAGTGGTTTAGTATAATGTTTTAGGATACGTTGTAACAGTAAGTGATAATAAATCCAGTCATTTTATATAAGGGTAGTTGTTTCTCTGGTGATCCCGGCGATAAGGACAAAGGGCCATAGGCGTAGCGATATCACGAACAAATAATTTATCACCTTTGACATTGTGTCATTGTGTTTCTTTGGAAGCAAGTAAGAGGCATATACAGATTATATTCTTTCGAATCGGAATGACCAGGAGTGTATTTTCCCAAAGTATTCAAGATTAAAATTGAAGCACCTTGCATAATTGGCCCTTTTATTTTGCCCTATCTCCTTAACGCTGGAAATTTCCTAAATTTTTAAATAAAGATTTTCAAAGACTATTGGGAAATGTACCACTGCAAATTATACAAAATATGCGCTACTAACAAGATGGTGCTCCAGTTCATTATGCAATCATGGTTCGAGATTGGTTCAAAATCATTTTCCACATCGGTGGATTGCTTGTGGGGGGTGATATAGCTTGGCCGCCAAGATCTTCTGATCGAACACCCTTACATTTTTATTTATGGGGTTATCTGAAGGATTTGGCATACCTCACACCAGTGAACAATGTAGACGATTTAACAAACCGTGTCAATCAAGCGGCTGCAACTTTAAACGAACGCATGCTCCAAGAAGTAAAAAGTTCAATTGCAGTGAGATGTGCCGAATATCATAATGCTGGAGGTGGTCATTTTGAACAGTTCTATTAATTTCCAGAAATTTTTAAATTCTGATTTGTTCCTGTTCGTTATTTCTATTCTTTTTGTACAGAAGTAATTTGTAATTAGATACTGAAAATGATTGATAACTACTTTATTTAGCTGTGGGCATACTATATAAGAAATGCGCCGGTAACTCTATCTCATGGTGATATGAAAATGAGCTGGTTGATAGTTGATTTGCATTGTCAAAAGCGTCGAATGGCTTAGATAATAATAATTATGTAATAAACATTTTTTAATATTTTTCTATAGTAACTGCAAAAATATTTTCCGTAGAGCGTACAACATGCATACTATACAGTTCTAAGTTACCAGTTCTTTTTGATCTTCGTAAGAAGAAACTAGCCTGCGAAAAATAAATACTTTAGCTTGTTTTATATTTTCTATACACGGATGAACAACGTTACGAGGCGTTGCATCGCGAGTTATGGGATACCCTGTATATAGTATGTCTATAGATGGGGTTGGTAAGAGAACAAATGGACTAAATTTTGAAAGATACAGGAAGAAGTCAGGATGAGAAAATTATATTTTTTTATACTCAAGGGTGCTCAAAAAATATAGAAACAAAATTGTGTGAAGAGTAAACTTATCTTATTTGCCATTTCAAAATTGTTTAAGCACCCTGTACTTAAAAATTAAAATTTTCTCGGTTTGACAAGCAAAAATTTTTATGAAGCATGACTTGTGTTTGTATCCTTGAAAATTTCGTACATTTGTCCTATTGTTAACTCCATCCATGGACATATTGTATATGAAGATACATAGTTTTCAGTAGCAAAGTCGGTAGCAATATATTTTTTGTTTATCATTGATCGAAAGAACACTGTTCATGATCAACAACATTTTCGATAAAGGTTGACTGTGAAAGCAAATTGTCTGTCTTTGCTTAAGTTGTATGCTTTATAACATTTAGTATAATTATATAATAGTTAAATTGTTAATATAGCTCAATTGCTACAGTAACTTTTTATAATCTAAACATAATTCATTTGCTTTTGCATATTTTAATGGTGCGGCAAAAAGCGACTTTTAAATTGCTTGACAAACTTGGACGGATAGTTTTCATTATTTAATTCATAAGGTTTAATAAAGCTGCACAAGCTACCTTAAGGGTGTCTAGCTACCACTACATTGGAATGTTTACTGCATATCTAAAATATAACAATATTAAATCTAAATAAAAAAGTTCGTTAAACGATAAACTACATGTAAAAAATGCATATTACGTTTACACGTATGTGCACGTATAATTTACATACATCTTTCGAGTTGTGGTTTTAAACACAATTCTTTATTTAAATGGATATTATTGTATTTTAAATATGGTGCAAACACTCGAATGTAGTGCTCGCTAGTCCAGCTTTATTTGTTAAACATCTTTTAAGAACTTCCGTAGTAGCCAACAAGGTTTGTCAATTGATTTAATCGCCAACTTTTAGCGGATACGAAAGACCTTATAAAACATTTAATTCATGCGAATGTTATCGTATCCATTTAGTCTAGTAAATATTGTGTGTTCTGGAATAAAACTAAATAGCAGTTGAATTATTGATGACTATTAAGTAATTATAATAAATGTTATACATAGTACGGCTTAACTTTTTTTATATTATATTTTAAGAACTAAATACATAAGTATATAATAATATTTTCAATTTACTACTTGGTTCGGATTAGAGAAATGACGAAACTGTTCTTATTATGAGAGGTTCGAATTAGTGATATAGCAAATTATGGGTATTGAACTGTATTTATAGTGTTGATATTAACACACGAGCATTAGCATATAAATAACAACGAATACCCAATTAAAAGTTAGCAATAGGATAAACCTGTGTTATTATTGACTTTCACAAAATTAAGGGTTTTAAGTTAAAATTTGAATTTTGCGTTACGCTGTCATGCTGAACAATCATCGATTTTGGTTACATCCTCCTTTATTACTGATTGATTATTGAACGCGTAAACCCTATGAAAGGTTTCCGTATAGAATGCTTAATTGATCGTAATTGATGTGTGTCAAAAATATAAAAGCTACACCAAAATTTACTTCATTAACTTAGTAATAACGGTGGTTCTACTTATTTGAAATGCATTGCAAACAACGTTTGATTGGAAACATCATTCAGCAGATAATTCTCACTTATTAGTACTCACAAGAGAAATGAATTGATTTGAAATTGTTTTAAATGTTTAACATTTAGCATATTTAAATTAAAATTTACAAACTACAGCAAAATATTATTTTAAATTAAACACTATTTGATACCCGAAAAATTACTAAAGTTTGCAGTTAAATCATAGTATTTCTGCGACTCGTAGTTTTGTTTTCCTGGTCACTCAGTTATGTTGAAGGTACTGCGTGTGGTTTTATTTATGATAACAACATAACCTATAATTATCTTTTGCTGTCCTGGTTTATTATGTATATTTTGTACGTTTATTATATTTATGATTGATGGTGTTCTTATAGTTATGCAATTGTGGTAGAAGAAACAGTGAAACACGCACCACCATGCTAGATAGATGTCAAGTTTATTCCACATTATCATACAAATTTCCTTAACATTCATTAAAAAGGTAAACCTTCCGAATGTATCTTTCTCTCTCTCAATCTTTCTCATGAATAATAAAGGTCATGTTCAAACACCCAGACGTTATAATTTAATATCCTATAAAATGTTTTTAAATTAACGTAGACATGTCATGATTCTTTAGCCTACAAATATAATTGAAACTGGCATGATCAAAATTCTATGTAATACTCGGCAACTCAAAATCATAAGTGGCAATTGATTATGATCAATAGCTGGCTGGTTCCACTAGTAAATTCACGATTATCCATAACCGGTCATGACCGACATTCGTTCAGAACCGATAATCGGTCGCGCTAATAAATACTGCGGTGTGTCATAAGTGGCCATGATTCGTATCGGACGTGCACGTAATCATCGTATATTCAATTATCGGTCATGATCGATAACCAAACGTGCTTCTCGAAGTTGCCATTTTAGTGTCATGTTCGACAATCGGTTATAAAATCATGGTTTTTAATAATCGGTCGTAACCGACAATGGTTCATAAGCGATAACCGGTCGTGTTTATAGTTATCATGGTTCTTAATAACCGGTCATGATTCGTAACAGCACACATTAGTAACAATAGTGGCTTTTAAAAACCGGTCGTGCAAATAACCATAGCATAGTGAATAAGGAGTCATGATCGATAATAAGTCGCGCTTATCAAAATCGCGATTTTCAATGAACGGTCAATGATCAACAATCAGTAAATGATCGATAATCGACCGCCTCTGTGAATTTTGTGGTTTTTGATCATGTCCCGTGCGATGTCCGGTTACGTTTGTAAAATCATGGTTTTCAATAACTGGTCATAACCGATACTCGTTCATAAGCGATAACCGGTCGCGCTCATAAGTATCCTGATTTTTAATAACTTGTGACACAACAAGTTAGTAAAAACGTAGGTTTTCAATAATCCGTTGGTCGATAATTAGTGGTGCTGTTCAAAATCGCGATTTATAGTAAATAGCCATGATCGACAATCGGTTATGGTCGACAATCGATTACCTCCATAAAAATTGTAGATTTCTATCATGTCATGTTTGATAAGCATTGCGGTGGTTTTCAATACTCTCGTTCGTAATCCACAACCCGTCGCGCTCATAAATAACGCGGTTAAGAATAACCGGTATGATTCGTAACGGGACACGTTAGTAAGAATCATAATTTTCAATAACCGGCCGTACACGTAACGATACTTAGTTATGATCGATAATCGTTCGCTTCCGTAAAAATTGTGGTTTTCGATCATATCATGTTCGACGCCCGGTTGCTTTTGTAAAATTAAGGTTTTCAATAACCGGTCATAATCGACACTCCTTTATAAGCGATAACCGGTCGCGCTCATAAATCACAAATCCTGATTTTTAATAACCAGTTATAATTTGTAACAGAACACGTTAGTAAAAACTATGATTTTCCATAATCGGTCGTGCATGTAGCCATTGCATATTAAATATCTTTTTTTTAACATTTGCACCAGCGCGCCCCGCCCTGAACCGCTTTCGCATTACTTCAGGGTGGTGCGGGCGTCCCTTACATACTAGCCATTGATGCAGCATGCCCCCTAAACGTAACTAAGTGAAATACGGTCGTCGCCTTAGTCGACGATTTGACCCCGCGATCGATTGAGCCGCATTTCACTGCGACCTCGACTGACAGCGCTTGTACGCACTGCCCCATCGAGGTCCCGCATATTAAATATCTGATTATGATCGATAATCAGTCACGCTCGTCAAAATCACTATTTTCAGTAAACGGTCATGACAGACAATCAATTATGATCGATAATCGGCCGCTTTTGATAACCCGGTGCGGTGGTTTTCGATAGCGGGTTTTGACTGTTGACAGTCACTCATTCATAATCTACAACCCGTCACACTTATAAATATAGCGGTTTGGAATAACCGGTTATGAATCGTAACATGACAGGTTAGTAAGAATCATGGATTCCAATAACCACTCGTGCTCGTAACCATTGCATATGCAATAATCGGCCATGATAGATAACTAGTCGCGCTCGTCAATATCGTTTTTTTTCAGTAACGGTCATGACGGATAATGGATCGCTTCCGTAAAATCGTGTTTTTCGATCATATCATGTTCGATGCCCGGTAGTGTTTGTAAAATCATGGTTTTCAATAACCCTTAGCACTCGTAAGCCTTGCAGTTTTAATAACTTGTACAGTCTGACAATTGGTAACGATGGTTAATAGGTCGCGGTCATAAACACCATGGTTGTTAATAACTGATCATGATGGATAATCAGTAATAATCCATATTTGGTCGCCTTCGTAAAAATAAACGGCCCTTTTGTAAACACCGCCGTCAAGATCGATAACAAAACACGTTTATAAAAAACGGTCATGATCGACAATCAATTATGGTCGATAATCGGCCACTTCCGTAAAATCGTGGTTTTCTGTCATGTCATGTTTGATAACCCGTTGCGGTGGTGTTCAATAGCCAGTCATGAACGACACTCATTTATAATCCACAACAAGTCACGCTTATAAATATCGCGGTTTGGAATAACCGATTATGATTCGTAACATGACAGGTTAGTAAGAATCATGGTTTTCAATAACCGGTCGTGCACATAACCATCGCATATGCAATAATCGGTCATGATAGATAACTAGTCGTGCTCGTCAATATCGTTATTTTCAGTAACGGTCATGATGGATAATCGATCGCTTCCGTAATCGTGTTTTTCGATCATGTCATATTCAATGCCCGGTTGTGTTTGTAAAATCATGGTTTTCAATAACCCTTAGCGTTCGTAAACCTCGCAGTTTTCAATAATTAGTTCAGTCTGACAATCGGTAATGATGGCGAACCGGTCAGCCATAATCCATATTTGGGCGCCGTCGTAAAAATAAACGGCCCCTTTGTAAACTTTGCGGTCAAGATCGACATGTTCGTAAAAATCGCGGTTTTCAATAACCGGTTATGGTTGATAGACAGTGATATTCGATACATTTCCGGTTTCATGAACTAGTTACTTTCGATAATTTGTCATTATCAGCTAATCCATTTTTGCCAAATTGAATACTCTGATTTTTACTACACTCACAGGTTGTTTATATGCAACCGTTGACGTTGTTGCTATGGTTTTGTATATGTGATATAGTGACAATGTATATAAGTTACTGTATAAACTGAGGATGTTTGCCGTTCATGAAAAATGTACTTTTGGAAACTATTAATATCTGTCCATCTAGTAACTAGTAATTGTTGTATTAAATACCAGAAAAGTGTGTGATAATATGCAATCAAAACCGCGCATATTCTTTAACATTAAACGAATAAGTTGACCGAAGTTCCTAAATCGAAGGATTTAGAAAGAGGATGAACGGCATGGGTATGGAGATTTGGTCCAAAGCGCTAGCCTTTCAGTGGACTACATAAATGCCAGAATTTATTACACTTTAAGAATGATACATGTAAAGCTACAAAGGAATTGGGTTTACAATGTGATTTGTTATAGGAAGTAACATATTCGGACATTTTGATCACTTCAACAGGGCATCGCAACATAAGAATCATGACATTGTATAAATGCTGTACAACATTTGGTGAATTATTTTTTAAGGTCCAATTTACAACATTCGATGATGCACTTTTATTACCAATATGTTTGAAGTAATAATAAAATGACGTTTTTATCTGCAAAAAATTGGTAAATAGCAATAACTCTCCCTTAAATGTAATTTAAAAAATTGTTGATAGGAGGAAACGTCGTATCTCTCGAGCGTAAAATGTGCTGTTTGTCTTATAATGGACTTTTACGGTTTTGTGCCTCGCAATAAATTCTATAAATTAAATTTTTAGAGGTCCAATGTTAGTCGCGTAGCTTGTAGAAACAGTTCGTTTCAAAATACAATTCCTATAGTTGGCAATTGCATGTGACATGTAATTCAAAAACTAAAAGAATTTAATATTTATTTTATCTGATATTATCATATCTCATGGCATTACGCAATTATTTAAAAGAATTTTATTTCCATTTCTGTCTTAATAGTTTATGATTATAAGAAACTGACAAAAATGCTCCATAAATAGCCTTAAATCATTTTTGAGTTGCTAACATAAATGAAAAATATGTATATGGCTTCGTACAAATTTGCAGGTTGCCGAGTAAGCCGTTGTGAATTCAGGTCGGGTACGGGTCAAGAAAATTACTTCCAGGCAGGACTTGAATCTGATATAGAAGTTGCTGGAATAATGTAGCGAAATTTATTTTTTCATTCCAAAACAAATATGTAAATATTACTCCCAAACGTCTCAATGTCAAATTGATATCCAAAGTAGCAAAACATCAGATATTTCTTAATTTATACGCGTGCATGTCACATTTTCGCTTGGTTTGGGAATAGAAGTCAAATCTCGAACTGACAAACTTTCAGGAGTTAATCATTAATCATCAGTCATCCGTACCATCTCTAGGTTAATAGATCTTTCTGGTCTCGCTTCGTTGGGATGTCACTCCTAACACCTTTACTACAGGTTAAGAAGCGTGAGAGGTATTTTATAAATTACAACTTTTAATATTTATTGGAAAAATCACCACAACAAATGTTTACAGCGAAAATTAATTGGAATAAGTTCAAAATGTTTCGGATAAGTTAATACAGTGGTCAAGCAGCAACTGTTCAGTGTTTTTTGGGGCATGACGTATCTTCCAGCTGAGTGTATATAACTTCATTTATAAACATGCTGTAGGTTATATCAAAATGTTACTATAAATAAAACAATTTAGTGTAACAGATGTTAGGAATGTCCACCAAGTTCTAAAAAACATGTTAAAATTTCGTTTCCTACGTATATTCTATAAGATATTAGTCAATAAGTATACAACGCCATATTATTTTGCAACATTGTGAGGCCCGTTCCTATAGAACAGTGGTTTCCAAACTTTTTTAAAACGGGGCCCACTTTTGGCTAAAAATATACTCGCGACCCCCTCTTGTAATACTCAACTTTATTCAGAATCGGCCACTAAACGGCCAACTGACGCCATCTTTTATTTGTTTTCCGTGTTTTCGGATATTTCTACCATATTCGGAAGGGTGATAGATGGTACTAGAATAATCTTGAAAATCATCATTATCATCATTTCAAAATTGTGTGCTGTACTGCTGACTGTGTTTTGAGTGCATTAAATCAGTAACAAAGATTTAACGTTAAGTACGAGCTATACTCGTTTCGCTAAAATGACTACATCTTTCAAACGGCCATTAGAACCTCTCGCGCGTCTGGCAGTGATAAGAATACAAAAAACATAAGATTTTACAGCGATGAATATCTCAAATATGATTTTGTCGATTTTTCCTAGAAACCCAGTGCGTACTTTGTCAAGAAGTGTTGTCGAAAGAAAGTATGAAACCATCAAAGCTATTTCGACATTTAAATACCAAACATCTAGATAAAAAGGAAAGCCTGAGGAATTCTTTGAAAGATAGTTAAACTCCCTCCACTAGGAGCAAGACACTTTTACATCAACATACACTAATAATGAAGAAGCACTACTATCACGTTATCTAATTGCATCTCACATTGTAAAAATCAGCAAGCCACATACTTACAACTGCTGCAGATCTGATTTTACGAGCAGCTGTTGAAATGGCGCAAATAATGGTCTGTGGAAAAGAGGCTGACAAGCTGAAAGTAATATTTCTCTTCAATAATACTATCCAAAGAAGAATACGTGACATGGCAGAAGATATTTGAACACAAGTTGCTGAAAATATTAAGAGGTGCATGTACTTTTCATTACAGATGGACGAATCCAAGGATATTTCTAACTGTGCCCAATTTATAGCATTTGTAAAATACTGGACATTGAATCACAGAAGATATTTCATTTTGTACTCCATTAGAGGTCAATACCACCGGAAAATGTTTATTCGACACCTTCATGCAAAGTATTAATAAGTACGAGATTAACTGTGCAAAAAGAGTTTTCCACTTGAAAGCGGAACTTCTAATGTACCTGTAACATGAAAAACCATTTTCCATTTTCCTTTTGCTTCTTAGGCTGGCTCTTCTTGCTGATATTTTCGAGATTTATAAAAGAACTTGATTTCTGGGTGACTTCAGTTCGAAAAAATTTTGATCCATTCCAGGGGGTTCAAGAACTCATGGAGCACTTAGTTAACGACGATAATATAATAAATTCTCAGTACATGATTGCAGATATGCAAGTTAGTTTGTACAATTTAAAACAATTTATCCATTGCTACAGTTACATTTAGTAATGCGAGCAAATTGGCTGTTGAGCAAACGGATGGCTAGTAAGCATCTTTCTCAGCGAGCATTTGGGTGCAAGTGCAAGCAAGTGTTGGCGAGCAAATGACCCAGAAATCCACTAAAGAGACTCAAAATTACATAAAATTAGCATTTTCTATTATCACCGTAACTAAGTTATTGCATCTTCCAACTTGCAGTTTTGTAAAACTTGTAGACAACATATTCAGGATTGAAATACGGTGAGAGTATTATCGAAATATCATAGGAACTGTTGATAAAATATTGCTAAAAGCAGTACCAAAATACGATAAAATAAACGTAGGTTTATGTGGACTTAATTTAGTGAATTTTTCCCCTATTACAAACTACCATTCTCTAAGAATATAATTCAGCCAGTTCGAATTTTAAGATTTATCTAATCTTCTTAGAATCAGATTAATGCCAAGACTGCTACTATTTTTATCGTTTATTATACGTATTGTCTTTTACGTTAGCTGCAGTGCGCTTTCCAGAGTTCATGTGTACGAACCTAAGCCGCGAGGCGGTTAATAAAATGAATATAATAGTTTATAAAAGTTACTTTTAATTTTTAATTACTAACTCACTTTAGGATCCCCTTAATGATATTTTGTAATAGACCTTTCAAAATAGTTGCAGTGTCTTATGTTTTCATAATGTGTGAATATTGTAATATGGTGGGGAAAAGCGTCTTTGCCAGGTAATTGTTACGCTTTAATAAATACGCTCAATGTTTTTTAATTACTACCGATGTATGTAATTTTTAATAAATCGCTTTCAACCGTATGAAATCATCACGATTTTCAATATCGCGGTGTTTAATTTGGTGCCTCGTTAATTAAAAACGTTTTACATCTGTCTACTTGTTTTATGGTTTTTGCCCACATATTATTGTGTGGCAAAAGACCATTGACATAAAAAATCGGGTTTCGAAATGTTTTACAGTTGATTAGTTCAATTAATTAATTGTGATCGCATGAGTAATTTGATTTTAACTGACGCGTTCACACTTTTTACGAATTATTACGCGCCACTAATAAATAGGTTTGGGACTTGTTAAAAAGAGGAAGAAGATTAAGAAGTGTATATTTAAATATAGTAGAGTTAGTCTATACGGAACTCATAATGCACGGTATTTTCACATTCGCAAGGGGTTTCACATTATTAAGGTTTATTTGAAAAAAAAATAAAACTAAATATTGTGTAAACCATGTACTGTTTTTATTAATATACAGGGTGTCCCACGACGTGAGGTCACTACTTCGTGTACGTAATCTATAGACCAAATATAGTTAAAAATTCTATAAAAGTTATGGCCTAAAGTATTATTTATTAAATAATTACAATTTCAGGAAAGTAAACATTTACTTTTATTTTAGTTTACATTTACTATAGAGATACTAAGAGAGATCTGGTTGCCCTACGTAACATATTATTGTTATTCCGAATTAGTTCTGCGTCTCCTAAGATCTTCAACAGTCTCTGATGGTGTTTGGTATACCATATCTCTGATATGGCCCCACAAATAATAATCTAAATAAGTTAAGTCCGGAGAACTTAGGGACCAGGGGTGCTGTTCTCTTCTATCAATCCGTTGATTCAAAAATTGTCGTACACGTAACGCAAAGTGCGCCATCATCGTGCTCGTACCACATACTATGTCTGATCGCCAGAGGGACATCATCAAACAATCTTCCCAAATGATCTTCTAGAAAATTTAACTATCTCTGGGTGGTTAAATGGTTCTCAGAAACGAATGGACCAATGTGCGTGTTATCAATAATTCCACACCAGATATTCACTGAAAACTTATGTTGATAATTTGACATTGTGATTTCGTGTGGATTTTCCAAATCCCAAGAGTAGCTGTTCATTAATATCCATTCCTTGTAAATGTTGCCTCATCCGTGAATAAAATTCTATTACGTAGGTTTCGATTTTGAATGATCCAGCGGCACAATGCCATACGACTGTTGAAATCTGTAGGTAAGAGGGTTTGAACAGACTGAATATGACATGGATACAAACCATGACGTTTTAGTGTTCTCCAAACTCGCATGCGTGGTACATTAATTTGTGCAGATACACGACGAATAGAGGTGCTGGGATTATTATCAATTTCTAGTAGTATGTTGTCCTCATTGTTTAGTACTTGCTGTATTGGACGCTCAGTCGACGGTTTCGGGCACTCGTTGGAAAACTCGGTCTGGTAGCAGTCGATTTGGAAATCTCAACCCATATTCTCAAGCAGCTGCTACTGAGTTTCCATCACAAAAACCGTACATGTAATGGATATCAGCGTGCTCTCGCGTTGTAAAAGTAAATATTATCAACATTGTTAATAAGCGCAAGCAGAGAAATCAACTTTAAGGCGCTTTACTGTTTGGCATACAAGTAAATACAAGTTTATATCAAATTCAACTTAATATCATTTATTGTTTAGGATGCTTCAGTATTTAACTAAAACAGGCCATAGCTTCTTTAACAGTTGATTTAGAGAAAATTACTACTCTTTAGTTTCGACTTCTTTTCACCTCTCCTACACGTTGATGATGATAGTGGGACACATCATGGGACACCTTGCACTTAATAATGTCATATAATCTTTGTTACTTTAGAAATAAACTATTTCACATTATTCTGTTTGCATAATAATGGTTAAATATTTAATACTGTTTGTTCATTGCTGTCTCAAGTTTTTGTCGCTAATCAAGTTTGCCATGGAATAACAGGAAAAAACATAGGGCATGATTATCTGTAGTATCCATGGTTTCAGTTGCTATAACAAGGAATAATTTTAGCAAGACAATAAATTAATCATGAATGTATACACAAAACAAATTAATTCCAGTGAAGCAAGTGTCCAAACTGTCCTCCATTATTAAGGCGAAGCGTAAACGGTCAATATTATTGCGCAGTATTTAATATTGTATAATACTATTGAATGGGTAGAAGTAGTATTGCGCAGCATTTGTGGGACTTTGAAACTATGTTGTGGAACTATGAACATATTAGCTGTCTAGTGTTATAATTGCACAATATTATTCAGTTTTTTTTAGCAAATCATAAACGCTACATCGTCTAGAGGCATTGATGATAAAGAGAAATATATTCCTTTAAAATACATTCACTTGCATTAAAATCTATCTATTCTGGAATGTTAAATCCAAAGAGTGCAGTAGCAGAGAGGAATAACGAAGCGCACACAGTTTTATACAAGAAATACAAGGAAATGTATTCCCATGCAAGCAAACAAAACATGAAAATATACAATTCCCTAAAATTAAATATCAGAAAAGAATTGGAAAAGTTGAAGCTGCAAGATACCTGGTACAGGCACCTCTGAAATTTATTAACCATCATCGTGATATTTGGATGACTCGAATTTTTTTAATGAACTTAAAATACCGGGAGAAGCCGCCAGTACGATAGATAAAGAGGCTAACAATAACTGTTAACATGTTTATTATAAGTAGGAATAAGAAAAAACGTCAAATATAGATTGTTACTTAATAATTTACAAATATTTACTGAAAAACAGCGCACAACGTTAGCTTTCCCTCATTGTTAAAATATGTACACGGAACTGCGGTAGAGTAAGTGATTCTACCACATTCGCTCAGGTTTTAATCCTGTGTCAACGTTTATATTATTTGGCGATCATAAAATTAAGAGGGGTTGATATATTCCCGCGTTAATGCCAAAACAACTGTGTAGCTGTAGAGGAATGGCACAAAAAACAGAGAAATCAGGCAAAATAATAATTATGCTGCTGTTGTCAAATGTCCTATACCGGCTGAGCAAGTTACAACCAAAGCGTTGTATCTAAAATTACTACATTCGAGCTTGTTTGAATAATAACCAAATAAATAGTTACTTCACTAGTGTCAACGAAAGAGAATAAGGTTTTTCTGTGTTCTTAGTCAAATCCTAGGATATAACTTTATAATTGTGAAGGGTTATACTATTTCAATAAATTTAGTTACACCAATTTACGAGAAACGTAAAAAAAGTTTCTGGGCAAGTGGATATACTTCTAAATAAATATGCATTATAACAAAAACTTACCCAATTTATACAGGGTGTCCTTTAAATGCCTTAAAAGCTTCAGGTAGAATTTTTCCTTTATGAATGCTTAATACAAATCTTAAAAAAAAAGTAGGTATTTGGAGCTTAGTTTTCTTGTACGAGAGTGTTAAAGTTCATATCTTTAAAACAGAATTTCATGGAAACAATAACGAGAACTTTAATGTTGCACGTATCTGCCGATAAGTGACTGACTGCCACTTGATTATGTAAAGATTAATATTGAGTTGACGCTCTAGTTGCTCTTCTGGAAGTACTGTTAAAAATGATAAATTTCGTAAATACTACATTTGACAACAGTACAAGGTATTGTGATGAAAAGTAGAAAATTTGTTTTTCGACATTTGTGAAAATCTTTGATTTACTTATCGGGACGTTTGCATTGGCATTTTCCTTCAGTTCCTGGTTCGTTGTGAGTTTATTTGCGTTTTTCTGTATTCATTCACTTTGTTGCTTTCATTCATTTTGTTGCTTTGGTTCCTGTTTTGTTATTGGGTTATTTGCATTTATTTCCTATGGAGTACGACACAAACGAGTACGTTGACATGATTTGGGTTCTTGGGGAGTGCCACGGAAACTGCAATCAAGCTGCCAGGATTTACGCCGAGCGTTTTCCGAATAGGAGACATCCCAGCCATGTGGTAATTCGGGCTACAAATCAAAGGCTTAGAGAAACAGGAAATATCCGTCCTGCTCCCAATGCTGATAGAGGGCGACCAAGATATGTTAGAAACGGAAATTTAGAAGAGGAGGTACTGGAACTTGTAACAGATGATCCGGGTACTAGCGTGCGTGCTCTTTCTAGAGTTGTTGGTGCCTCCAAGACCACCGTTTATAACATCTTGAAGGAAGATCTACTTTATCCGTTCCATAAAGTAAGAGTGCAGCATTTATTAGAGGAAGATTACGAGAAACGTGTTAGCTTTTGCGATTGGTTATTAGAAAAACATAGAGGAAATGCAAGATTTGTAAACAACATTCTGTGGACAGACGAAGCGACATTTACGAGAAATGGCATCTTTAACTCTCACAACCAACATATTTGGGCACATGAAAATCCTCATGCTCTGCACCACGGAAATTATCAAGTTCGGTTTTCAGTGAATGTTTGGGCAGGAATCGTAGATAATAAACTCCTTGGGCCTTTTGTACTACCTAACCGATTAATTGCTGAGAACTACTTAAATTTCTTAAATAACGACCTTCCACCTTTATTAGAAGATGTTCCTTTGCAAGTTCGTCGGGATATGTGGATGCAACAAGACGGAGCTCCAAGTCACTACGCTGCTAGAGTTAGGCAATGGTTTCACGAAAATTATCCACGAAAATGGATAGGTCGCGGAAGTAGGGTAGCCTGGCCTCCACGAAGTCCCGATTTGACGCCACTTGATTTCTTTTTGTGGGGTCATTTGAAAAACTTGGTATATTTGACGCCTGTTGAAAATTACGAAGATTTGGTACAGCGTATAGGTGAGGCGGCGACAACCATAAACGAAGAAATGCTGCGGCGTGTCCAATTATCCATTATTACAAGGGCAATGAAATGCCACGAAGTTGGAGGCAGAAATTTTGAACAATTTGTAAATTAATAAAAATACAAAAAGGGTTGTGCATAATGATTTTGGTTTTATTATTTAAAATCCAGCAGAATGCATTGCATTGGCAGAATGATTCAAACAATTTAAAAAATATCAGATAAGAGTAATAATGAACAGTCTAATTTTTAAATCAACATCACTGTCATTCAGTTTATTAATTACCTCTTTTTACCAGACGCGGTTAAAAATGATAAATGAATATTATGTAATTTAAAAATTTAAATGATAAAAACGTAATTTTTGGACATCTCGATTTTGCTTCATGTAATG
>JABXWE010001263.1:0-50563 GCA_014611495.1 Limonius californicus
TATATATATATATATTGTCGTGTACGGACAGCAGCGTACTTTTTCTAACTCAACCTTAACTTCCGTTACTTGTAATTACTTCACCTTGCATCCGGCTAGCTCTCATAAGGGTTTATGTCAATTGCTGGGTCGCTAATAAATTATAGTACCACACCTTCGCAGTTCATTGTCTTTAACTCTGAATGAATCCCAAATAAAAGATTACCAGTTCTTTTAAACTCCTCTTTTAATAGTTTTGTACAGTTTCAATTAACCTAAACACATTCCATTCTAATCTTTACACTTTTATTGCTTAATTTTGAATTTATATTAAGCTCGGATTCCCGTCAATAATTTCACGTCCGCAGCTTTTTACATTTTTTTACACACTAAAGTATTTACTCATCCCCCCGACAACCCTCATGCAAGGCCAATCGAAACATTTCAACCATCACATTCGATCTACGCCAACGTCTTTTTAAAAATGAATGAACATCCCTGATCACATACTTCGATGTGCCAAACTTTGTACAGATAAGCAACTAAAGTTAACACAAAGATGACGTAGAGAAGGAAAATACAAGGCTAACCAAAATATCATGTTAATATATACATATATATATCTGTCAACAGATAATTTTTGTTAACAAATTATTATTTACTTTCAGCTGCAGTGCCAAAGATCAAACCTGGCGCCACAGAACTGGACATTTAATCGTCTACGAAGGTATGGGTCCGGCAGTCCACAAAAGGACGTAAGAAGTCGCTGTAAAAAACACTGTCTTGCATACTACGGTTAAAAGTGATACATTTTGTGAATACATAATTTGTTCTATTTAAAATATTTGTCTAATCATAAATAGGAATTGTTGGTAATGCATTTTTTATACACTTATTCTATAAGAAATAAAATGATCATCTTAATTCAAACCCCAGTAGCATTCTTTGAATAGCTTGCTTTACAAATACATTTAAAGGGTGTTTTTATCCTTGGGATGGTAAAACGGTTAACCACAGAGCATAACTTTTCAGTATGTTGGGGAGATGCCCAAAAGACGAGAAGGTGCCTAGAGGATGACTTTCAAGCTTAGCTTTTGGACATCTTTTACGGTTAACCAGAAGATCATTTTCAAGATTAGCTTCTGGACATATTTTATTGTTAACCTTTTAGCGACCTTGAAAGTGCCTTAAGGTTGCTCTATAGTTAACTAATTTGTGTAGTTAACCTATAGGTTAACTATTTGTTGAATAATGGGACCTTGTATTTTTGAGAGGTTAACTTTTAGTTATCGTTTGGGTAACTTTGGTTATGTGGGTTAGTTTATGAGATATGGGGTATTAAAGGATACACAATTGTGTATTGTCAACACTATGATTAACATTCGGCTTAGACCTCCTGGTCGATTGGAGGTCACACACAGCAAAGGTAGGATTACTGGTTACTGTTTATGAACCTAAACAAACTAACGTTTCGTCTCATAGTACTACGAGAACTCGCTACAAGCTGCAATGTCTTGCGAAACGTTTGCTTATTTAGGTTTACAAACAGTAACCAGTAATCCTGCCTTCTGTGTGCGACCTCCAATCGACCAGGAGTTCTAAGCCGAACGTTAATCATAGTGTTGACAATATACAAATATATCCTTTAGTACCCTATATCTCATAAACTAAGGCTGGTGCGTGCGACATATGTTAATATAAACCTTTTTCGTTGTTTTGATGTCCCCGTCCGCTGACGTCAAAAATCAAAATTTTTCATGATCCCAAGGTTTATTACATATGCTGCAGTTCGATTTATTCGACCGATCAACACTGAACCTCTCCTTGCATCCAACCCAACAAACTACGATTTAGAATTCAACAAAAATTATCATTAGTTAGGGTGTACAATGGGCCAAATGTGGCCTAAGTGCATAGAGATGCTTGGAAAACCGCGTTTTGTTTAACCTTAACACATAAATTTGAATTGAGCTCATTTATTTTAACCTACCTTGTAGAATGCCACAACACAACATGGCGCAAACCCGCAACTTCTTATGACAACATTAATTCTGCAGTCAACTAGTTTTGTAACTTAGAGTGTCCAAAAACTCTTTCAAAGCTGGTGAAAAGTGAGGAAAATCTCTTCATAATGGTCAAGCAAGTGAGATGTAACATCATTTAATTTTTTTGACGAAGTAATGATGTCATAGTGGTAGATTTTCATCAAACTACAGTCAAGGTTAAGAAATATCTTCACCTTAAAGAGACTTTAAGTATGAAAACCCACCCAATTTAATCAAATTTTTGTTTTATTTAATTTAATTGTATTACAGTATTAATGAAAGATTCCAAATATAAAATGTTAAGAAGTATTTTATACATTTTCTTAGCCTACTCAGCGTTCAACATTTGCGTAAGAAGACGAGGAAGAAAAAAGGCAATTCTGCAACATATTACAACGCTTTTTAATTCCTAATTAATACAACAATTAATATTTTACGCCGGAGCGTTACAACAGGTCTTGTTACGATTAATTGCCTTTTTTTCAAGAGTTTTTCAACATTCAATTAATTCCTCCTGCGACATTAGCTAGTCATACACGCGGAAGTTCTCCGCAGTTTTGAACTGTGACAGTGTAAGACTGCGGAGATAACTTTGCGTTCGTGGATGCATGCGGGCCTGAGTTAAATCTGCGAAGACTTGTCCGCAAGTATAGACTGCAATTTAAATTGGCAGAAGTCACTAAGCCACGGTTATTAGTACGACAGTTTTATCAATAGGTTTACCAACAAAAATAAACTACATTTTTATTTTAGATTAATTCAATCTATAAATTGCGATTTATATACTATATGTCCTTGGACAAGACAAGATAAAAATGAATTTCGTAACTGCAAACGGGTTTAAATCTAAACCAGTAAGTTCGAACAAGTATTTTTAGCTGCTCCTGAAAAACTTGTCCTATTTAGGTTTTTATATCAAATTGCACAACCAGACCCGCAATCTTGTACGAAAAAACCACAATAGAGGAAAGCATTAAATATTGCAAATAATTGATACATAGATATAGGGTGTCCAATTTTTAACTTGGGGATTTAACAATGGCACCATTTTCTGACCGTCTGACTAAAAATGGTTTTCTTTCAGACCTGACATCTAGAGACTAGGAAAATGTAACATGCAGTATTTCAAAACGAAAAAAAGTATAAAAACCTTGCAAACTTTTAAAAAAAATTGGGCTCTCTGGTAAATATGATTCGCTGTTTATTTGACATCAATTGGGCTGCGAGATCGTGCAATCTAACGCCTCTAGACTTTTTTGGGGTTTTGTAAAGGATTTTGTAACTGTTAATTGTTTCTTGTCTTACTTCGTTGAAATTCATATTTATATTTTAATATTAATATTGGACGCAATTTCAACAATTATTTATTTTTGTGCTTCATACGTATTTCGACATTTTACGTGTCATTTTTAAGAGCATTTAATATTGTAAATATTTGTAGTTAGGGCAACAGCACACTGGACCTTGATTTCGGACTTGGCTCTGGTCTTCTATTCCAAAACTTCCAATAGCAGGAAATTTAAGATCTCAATTTGCTCATTCATAAAGATGTATTTCTTAACGTGTGTTTGTCAATTTGGAAGGTCTCGTGTATATCCAATTTACGTTTATCATCACAGAAGTGTAAACATTTTATTATTCTATTTGATGTCAAAGCATGATTGTGTTCTAATAAGTATTTGGCGTAGTTAGATTTTTCTGGGTGTTTGTATTTTGTATACAAATATAAATACCTGTTGAAATTGAGTCTATTAATATTATTATTAAAATATGATTTTGTAATCGACGAGCTCCTAGACAACATTCGTCAAATTATTAATTAAATTAGGCCTTAATTGTGCGAAAAAGTAATTAAAAATTATGCCGAAAGGGTGATCATCTGCAGGAGAAACTGAGGGAACATTTGCCATATATATTTAATTTCGACTATAATTTCCTCCTTGTTCACCTCCACCCCGGCGTCTCCCAAGGAGCAGTTCTGCCCCTCCCACCCTTCTCTACATCATTTACTCCTACGACATTCCAGTCTCAGATTCAGCCAGAACCCAAACCAGGCTTTTCGGCGGAGACACCGCCATCGGGTCCTCCCAACGCATTTCTGAATTAGCCTCCCGAGAAATCCAAACAGCCCTCAATAGAATCCACACTTGGACCTGCAAGTGGCAGATAAAACTCAATGCCGACAAAACCAATTCTATTTTTCTCAGGCACCCCAACATGTTCAAAAATTTACGATTGGACCCCATCTCATCAATCTTTCAATTAATAACTAGGCAATCGCCCTCTCAAACCAAGCAAAATATCTTGGAATCACATTTTATCACACATGCTCTCTATTACCAGACCTCCGAGAAACCCGAAAAAAAGTTCGCAACCGCTCCAACTTGCTCCCTCGTATCCAAGGACGCTTTCAAGGTTGCAATTCTCCCACTCTTCACCATACTTACAACACCTTCCTCCGCCCCATAATCGAATATCGGGCCCCCATCCACGCCACCCTCCCACCTCGCGCCCTAGGACAAATCCTTCAATGCGAACGACAGATTTTCAGTCAGTAGACTTCCGATACCCCTGCATACTAATTGGAACGGAAACCCAGACATCACCCTCATCTGCTGCCGTTTCCAAAAACTTCAAAAGTTTTACATCACCCGCACCCTCAACGGCAATAACCCCATAGCCCAAGCGACCCTCCGAATTTCTTCCAGACGCAACCGAATCCCTAGAAAACCCAACAGGACACTGACACTCGACAGTCCTCTTATCAAGTCGGTATCCAGATCTCCCAGACGACCTCGACCTTGTTAAAAACACCCCCCTCACAATGCGATGAGCATTGTTAAAGCTCACAGCCAATACTCCACCACCTCTTATTAATTTACAAATACACACGCCTAGAAGCAGAAGCAAGAACCCACAAGAAGGAAGGAAGGAAGCGCAGGGTTGAAGACGACCAAATCCTACAACAGTCCACCCACACAGGATATAATTAATTATTAATATAAATGAAATGTAATATCTTAAGTGTTGTGAATAAACGTATTTCAATTATAATTCTGATGTCTTCACTTTACATTTAAATGAATAAAACGGCAAAGTAAAAAAACATTATGGTATATGGAGTTGGTTGGACTGATCAACATTTTGCCTCGAATTACTCCACTGGAATGGAATTGTGGCATCGAAGATGTTTTGTTTGATTGTTGTAAGATTGGCGACCAGTGTTAAAGAAGTTTCCTTTGGGTAATTGTAGTTTCATCTTCAAACACCATGACATGATTTTTGTTAACTGGATTTATTATTAAAGTACATTTACATTAATTTGTAAAAGAGTTTGATATCTAACGCACCTCATTCTATTAAATGTTGTGGGCACAGCCTTGTTGTGTACCAAAATATGAGGAATTGTGAGTGAAACAATAAATAAGATTTTAAGAATAATTAATTTTAGTGGAGGTATTTGTTATTTATTGAATTAGTGGAAAATTTGATTAATTTACTTCTAAGTTTTATTAATTGTTAAATTTTTGATCACATGATTTTGATATTGATGATACTCTCTCGTTGTTCATGTGTTTTCATCATGTATAATTCTATTGTTTTAACTTTGAAACCTTTTTTTAGGTTATCGTAGTTTTGAACCCCAATATTACTTCAGAGTTTTTTGTTTGTATTTAACTAATAGCTAGCCATACATTCGGAGGTTTTTCCGCAGTTTTGTACCGTCACGGAGACGTCTGTACTTAGTTAAAGCGTTGGTTAAAGTCTGTCGGGCATCAAACCCGTAGGTTTCCACTAACGTAATTACGTAACGCCAAACCCTGCGGGCAAATCTTGCATATTAACTGGAAGCAGATAAAGCTGTATGTTAGTAACGATATCTACAGACTTACCCGCGAACTTTGCCAAACTGTTGACTTACGCCACGGCAAAACATTTTACTTACATTAGGTACGGTTTTTGGTTACATTGAAACAAGTGTTTCTAAAGCAGTCTTTATTATTTTATAATTTTGTATATACGTAACAAAAAATAAGTATTTTTTTTATGGTCTTTGTTTAAATGTTCTTCTGATTTCGTTTACCATATAGCAGTGTGTTATCTGTAAATATTTAAAACATTTGTTAGAAAATTTGCTCATAAAAGGCGTATCCACCCTCATGACAGCCACAGTTATTATTATTAGCTCAAGTAAAATTAAATCTGTTATTTTTGTTGGTAATCCTATTGATAAAACTGTCGTACTAATAACCGTGGCTTAGTGACTTCTGACAATTTAAACTGCAGTTTAACCTTGCAGACAAGTCTTTGCAGATTAACTCTGGTCCGCATGCATCCACGAACGCAAACTTATCTACGCAGTCTTAGGCCGTCACAGTTCAAAACTGCGGAGGAAACCTCCGCGTGTATGACTAGCTAATGTCGCACGAGGAATTAATTGAATGTTTAAAGACTCTTGAAAAAAAAGGCAATTAATGGTAACAAAATCTGTTGTAGCGCTCCAGCGTAAAATATTAATTGTTGTATTAATCAGGAGTTAAAAAGTGTTGTAATGGGTTGCTGAATTGCTTTTTTCTCCCTCGTCTTCTTACGCAAATGTTGAACGCTGGGTAGGCTAAAAAATGTTATAAAGTACTTTTTAACATTTTATACTTGGAATCATTCATCAATACTGCAATACCATTAAATTAAACAAAAATTTAATTGAATTGAGTGGTGTTATCACTCTTAAGATCCCTTTAAAGTGAAGCTATGTTTTTTATTTTTGGCTGTGGAATACGCCTTCAAAGGTTGTAACTATAATTTGGGGACACCCTGTATATATAGTGATTTTAACATGGATAGTGCATAGAGAACGGTCATAGATTAGTCGATTTTTTGATAATGTATTCTGAATAAGAACATTGTTTTTTATTTTTGGCTATGGAATACGCCTTCAAAGATTGTACCTGTAATTTAGTGTCACCCTGTATATATAGAGAATTGAACATGAACAGTGAATGGAGAACGGTAATACATTTTATGACTTTTTGATAATGTGTTCTGAATGGGAACTTTTTTTCATTTCGGCTGTGGAATACGTCTTCAAAGGTTGTACCTATAATTTAGGGTCACCCTGTGTATATAGTGAATTGAACATGGATAGTGAGTGGAGAACGGACATAGATTTTGTGATTTTTTGATGATGTGTTAAATACGAACATACTTTTTTATTTTTGGCTGTGAAATACGCCTTCAAAGATTGTACATATAATTTAGGGTCACCCTATATATATAGTGAATTGAACATGGATAGTGAGTGGAGAACGGCTTTAGATTTTGTGATTTTTTGATAATGTGTTAAATACGAACAGGCTTTTTTATTTTTGTATGTGAAATACGTCTTCAAAGGTTTTACCTATAATTTAGGGTCACCCTAAATATATATAGTGAATTGAACATGGATAGTGCATAGAGAACGGTCATAGATTAGTCGATTTTTTGATAATGTATTCTGAATAAGAACATTGTTTTTTATTTTTGGCTATGGAATACGCCTTCAAAGATTGTACCTGTAATTTAGTGTCACCCTGTATATATAGTGAATTGAACATGAACAGTGAATGGAGAACGGTAATACATTTTATGACTTTTTGATAATGTGTTCTGAATGGGAACTTTTTTTCATTTCGGCTGTGGAATACGTCTTCAAAGGTTGTACCTATAATTTAGGGTCACTCTGTGTATATAGTGAATTGAACATGGATAGTGAGTGGAGAACGGACATAGATTTTGTGATTTTTTGATGATGTGTTAAATACGAACATACTTTTTTATTTTTGGCTGTGAAATACGCCTTCAAAGATTGTACATATAATTTAGGGTCACCCTATATATATAGTGAATTGAACATGGATAGTGAGTGGAGAACGGCTTTAGATTTTGTGATTTTTTGATAATGTGTTAAATACGAACAGGCTTTTTTATTTTTGTATGTGAAATACGTCTTCAAAGGTTTTACCTATAATTTAGGGTCACCCTAAATATATATAGTGAATTGAACATGGATAGTGAATGGAGAAAGCTAATAGATTTTGTGATTTTTTGATAATGTGTTCTGAATGGAAACTTGTTTTTATTTTTGTTTGTGGAATACGTCCTCAAAGGTTTTACCTATAATTTAGGGTCACCCTAAATATATATAGTGAATTGAACATGGATAGTGAATGGAGAAAGCTAAGTAATAGATTTTGTGATTTTTTGATAATGTGTTAAACAAAATTTTTAAAATGTTTGTACTATTGTTTATTGGTGCTTTTTACAATGGTTTCACTTTATACAAAATGAATTACTAAAGAATAAAGATTTGTGATATTTTTGGCTGAGTTGGTCTTATTAATTATAAATTGATAATTTTAACAGCCGTGTTACTTAAAATTTATATTTTAAAATTACGTCTTCAAAGGTTTTACCTATAATTTAGAGTCACCCTATATACATAGTCAATTGAACATGGATAGTGAATGGAGAAAGTTAATAGATTTTGTGATTTTCTGATAATGTGTTCTGAATGGGAACTTTTTATTATTTCTTTTTGTGGAATACGTCTTCAAAGGTTGTACCTACAATTTGGAGTCACCCTGTATATATATATATATATATATATATATATATGTGTAGTGACTTGAACGTGGATAGTGAATGGAGAACGGTAATAGATTTTGTGATTTTTTTATAATGTGTTTAGTTTTGTCATTGAAATAATAGGCATTTCCTTATTTTAAATATATTCGTTTTACACTAAAGTTCCGACGTATAGCAAACTGGTTGAATTTTTGTCAGTGCTGCAAGTTGTGGACATGCAACAAGTATAGACCTGTCATATTCAAATATTGATAGTCCCTTGACATGTGTCCTTTTTGCAACAACCGGCGGGAACGGACAAGTGGCTACCGCCGTTTGTACCGTCTTCCGCGGTATGACGAGTA
Organism: Limonius californicus; assembly: GCA_014611495.1. Taxonomy (NCBI): domain Eukaryota; kingdom Metazoa; phylum Arthropoda; class Insecta; order Coleoptera; family Elateridae; genus Limonius; species Limonius californicus. The sequence goes on from JABXWE010001263.1 coordinate 8,993, forward strand.
TTCCCAGTCGTGGATGTTTCATAGGTACACCAATCGTGAGATGCCAGCTTAAGTAGATTGTCTGTTTCAAGGATGTCGTGTTGACTCTTTCGCTTGTTTTAATCGGGTTTAATGCAGTCTCTAAACAATACTAAAATAGCTGACCACTTTGTGAAAAAGTTAGTGCTGACCTGACAATTATTGTGCCTGCATCTTATATGACTTTTGATGTGCAAGTAAGTTCTAAGCATGTCTACAAAATACTGTTGCTATTGTTTATTAATAAGTACCGGTTTATTATTACATTTTATTTAACTTAAAGCAAAACTAAAATTTTTGTTTCATTTCGTTGGAATTCAATTTAGTAATCAATAAAAACAAATTTAAACTAATTACAACAGGTTTATTGGCTCTTCGAGCTTGAACTTGAACATTTTTTCTGTGGAATTAAAACTGGAAAATAGACATTTTTACTAAACAAGTTTTTTCTTAATGGTCAGTGGAAAATTTCGTCCTTCTTCTCTTGGAGTGCATTGTCTCTTAGGGGACGTGGCGATCTTCTTAGGACGTCTGAATTAAAATCCTTTTATTCTCGACTTTTCTAGCAAATCCGAGTTCTCTTTGGGTTTTCAGAATGCATTGTTCGGTTATTTAAAAATTCGTTAAGGCAACGCCTTAAAGTTATTTAATAGCAGTCTTTGACAATCGTAAACCATGTAGTGGAACTTCTCTTCTCCGTTCGACGGGTTAGGTAACGCTCCTGCCCGACGTACATGCAAAGAAAGCTCACATAACCTAGTACTCCATTGTAAGTAATTAACAGACTTCGGCCTATACACAGAAGAAGAAGAATTGCGCTGAAAATATTCTTCTTCTCTGGTTTTCAATCCGCAGATTGGTTTGCTCCAGTCTGTTCTACTCATGGCTAATCTCTTCAGTTTCCTGTAGGTATGACATTCCATGTCCTTGAGTATTTGTGCCAGATACTGTAGTCTCAGTCTTTCCATACAGTATGGAAAAAAATGTATAGAATTTATAGGAACCGACAACAGAAATTTTTTTGAAATTTCCATACTAATAATTTTAAGAAGGGTCTCCTTCTCTCTCGCCCTTCCTCCCTTTCCCTAGTATCAGTGGTTTGACGTAGCATTCCAACTATGTCGATCATTTGCTTTTGTTTTAAGCTGTTTATGTCATACTGTATTTGTTTCATTCAATGTCGTTTTTTGCGTCTGTGCTTTCTATTCTCTCTTCTACTCGTATTATTGTTTTGAGCGTACCATCACATCCTCTTTATATACTTCTAAACCTGCTTTGTATCTTCTGACCTTCTTACCATTTCTTCGTTAGTAACTCTTTCCACCCAACAAAACTTTTAGAGTACGAATGGTACATGTCCAATATTTCTGTAATAAGGAAACATACTAATACTTTAACATAATAACTAATAAAAATACTTACTATTTGCTCTGGTCTTCTATATCAAACCTTCCAATTGCGGGGAATTTATGCACGCATGTATCCTTGCCAAATAAAATTTGTCAAAAAGAAGTAACGTGGAAAATATTGTAGAAGACAGTATCTGATCCTCCCACTTGAGACTCCTCTAGTGCTTTTATTAAAACGAAACTGGGCTCTAAACCTGCAACCTTGATGAATAACGTATGCGCCTAAGATTTCAAAACGTTGATCCAACGATTACCATAATTATATGCAGAATAGTGATCGGACAAATCTCACTTAAGAAGGCTGCAACTCCGTAACCCTTACATTTTCGTATGTAGTAGTTGTAAATTAGTATCGGAAGTGTTGAAGACGTCATAAAAAACAAACTAAAGTGTCGGTCGTAAAGTGAGCACCAGGTGGACCCGCGCTTGTTGTCCAAAGAACACAAGTTTAATCGTTTGTAAATCGCCTCTTCTCTACTGCAGCGGCAGGAGAGAGACCAAGAGAAAGAGAGAGAGAGAAGAAAACGACAATTGAGGCAACTGATGAAACCTGTGCACATACATTATTTGACTCCTATCATTTGGCTCCTAAGTCAAATCGCAGAAGCAAAATTTGTGTTGTCAGCTGGTAAAGTGATTTCTACATTTTTTGAGAATGCAAGGGGTACTCTTTGTTGATTTTCCTACAGAACATCGTATAATTAATTCGACCTTTTTGGGCGATAAAGTAAAGCCATCAAGAATAAAAGGAAACGAGAAGACAAGACAATGCTTACCCTATTACCGCTGCAAGAACAATTGAGACCATAGACAAACTTCAGTGGGACCTTCTTCCGCATGCAGCATACAGTCCTGATCTTGCTGCCTCCGGTTTTTGTTTGGCACACTGAACTTTTAGCCGGGAAAAGATTTCAGTCAAATAACGACATTATCGAAGCAAATACTTCTTCCGGAAAGATATTAGGAAGTTTCAGATCGGTGGCGCAAGTGCATCGCTAAGCAGGGGGACTACATCGAAAAGTAATGCAGTTTTTATCGTTGCAATATTGTTGAAGTCGGTGCCGGGGATTTGATATACTAGCTGGAATGTTATACAACAGTCATTCTTACTCAATCCTTATAAGTATAAGTTTATTTTGAATAATGGTTTGAAAGAAACTATTCGGCTTAGCGTGGCTCACAACTCTTGTAGATGCTCAAGAAATAGTTTTAAATTATAAAAAACGTTACGATTTTCCAAACAGTTGTAGCAGCATCGTTGGCGTTTTTTATCCAAAAACTATTTTTATCTTTAGATTTGATGCCTTTCACAATTATAACGTGTCTCTTAAGTTTTGTATTTCTAATGTAAAATTTTACATCTATGCGAATACCAGTTCAGCTCTAGCAGTACCATTAGTTTGTAAAAGCCAGGAATGTTCTGTCTGTATTTGCTTACACATTTTATAGACATACCTTTGTTTGAAAACATTTTGTTTTAAAAAGTTTAAATGGTGTAAAGGATACGACTGATATAATTAAACAAAACTGGTCAGACCAATAAAGAAGGTAAAAACTTCTCGTTTGCTCTTCAGAAAATGACCTTTGGGTGATGTAAGAACCATTAAAAACGGCAAACATTAAAGTTTTTTTAAATAATTAATACTGTAATGAATCGCTTATTTAAAGTAATAAAGAACTCGTCAGTTTTGACATTCAATTTACTTTGGGCCCTGTGGGTATTTGAGTCATAATTGACGTAAACTAATAAAAGCATCTATAGGCGAATTAAATCTCAATTTTTTTAAATTGATGTTCCTTTTTTCCCCGTATTTTGATATACTTCCTCACCAGTTAAATGATTATATAAAAAATTAGTACCTCACACACTAATGTTTTTGAAAAATATGAACTTAAAGTTGAAAAAATGCAGAATATATTTTTAATAAAAATAAGAGCATTATAAAAAAATTACCTAACAGAGATGTTCAAATTGTCCACCATTAACCAGTTGGCATCTACCAGCATGTGTGAAAATAACTCTCTACATCTGTTTCTTTAGAAACTTTAAATTGTAGACCTTGGCACATGTGTGTGTGTTTAACTGAACGGGTAAGAATAGAAATTCTAATGATGGTTGGATACAGCGAAAGATTAAGAACTTGAGAGTTATTTAATCAGGAACATCCCAGTAGACCCGCCATTGCACGATCTGCAGTGAGCTGAATAGTTACAAGGTTTGTGGAAACTACTAGTGTAAACGATTTATCTCGAGAAGGTCGGCCTCAAGTAAGCGAAGAAATCAAATTGAACGTGTTGCTTGAAGCGGAAGATTAGAGGAAAGGTGCCTAATTTCGGATAGGTTCTCAATTTCGGATATTTGCATATCGAAGAATCTAACCGCAGATTTCAACGCAATCTACCTTGTAGGTATTTAAGAGAACAAAACAAATATATCCTGAAAATATTATATGATTTGGTAGTTCCAATAGATGGCAGTCGTGAATTTGTGTAAACACGATTGTATAGTTTTTTGTGAATCTGAATTCAAAGCCTTGTTTAACCCGCAAATAATCATCGTGGAAATTTGAAAATCTGACTTTGGTAAGTTGAAAGGTTAATTAAGATGTTGTATTAGTCAAAATTGTGAATTTTTAACAGGTTTTGATTTTGCAAACTTCTAACCTAAAATGTAGACAGTTGCCTAATTTCGGATAGGTCGGGATGCTCAATTTCAGATATCCGAATTGGGAACCGAAATGTATTGCTCATACAAGGTTAAACATTTATAGATGTTTGACTAGAGCAACTGTTTATTTTCAGAACAATATGCCTAGACAGGGAAAAAACATAAACAGTGGGACAGTGAGCAAATGAAACTTGCTGTAAATGCCGTTAGAGCAAAGGAAATGTGGTACCTTAGAGCCTCAAAAACGTTTGGCGTCCCAAAATCAACGCTAGAGGATTATGTTAAGCAAGATGATAAAACTCCAGAGCAACTAGTGGCTGTTTCGATTGATAGGAGACCAACACTTTCTAAAGAAGTGAAGGAAGATTTGGTATCTTATTGCCTGGAAATGGACAGGCGTTTTTATGGCATAACTGCTGCTGATCAGAAGACTTGCCTATCAACTAGCATTAAGAAATGGTCTCAGTCATCCTTTCTCAAAAGAAACTGGAACTGCCGGGAAAAAATAGTTACGATGGTTCTTTAAAAGGCACCCAATATTAACTCTTAGAAAACCTCAAGGGATATCGAAGGCCAGAATAAAAGGTTTTACACCAGAAAATACTGATCGTTTCTTTGACTTGCTGGAGACAGCAATGGAGAAAATCAAATATAACCCTGCACGAATTTATAATGTCGATGAAACCGGAATAACTGCAGCTGAGAGAGGAGCATTAGTGACTGTTGTGATGTGCATGAATGCTTCTGGTGGTTTTATCCCACCATTATTTGTTTTTCCGAGAAAAAACATGGAAGCAGAATTGTTAGATGGAGCACCTCCAGGTTCCAAAGCAGCATGTTATCCATCAGGCTGGATTGAGCAACATATATTTTCTCAATGGATTTAACATTTCATCGCTCATGCAAAACCATCCCGTGAGGACCCAGTTGTGCTCATCCTTGATGGTCACTATAGCCACACCAGGAACATGGATGTGATAGATGCAGGACGACGAAACCACGTCATAATTGTATGTATCCCACTGCATACATCTCACAAAATACAGCCATTAGATTGATCTTTCATGGCACCTTTTAAGACATATTACTCGCAACAAATCCAAATGTGGCTTAGACATAATCCCGGTCGCAACATAACAGCTTTCCACATTTGTAAACTAATGTGTCCTGCATATTTGAAAGCCGCTTCTGCTGAGATTTCTGCCAATGGTTTCCGAAAAGCTGGCATATATCCATTAAACAGAAATGTTTTTTCTGAACACGATTTTATCATTGAAAGACAAAGAGAAAGAACACCACCACCAGCAGAAATGCCGCAACAAATTAACGAAGGGATACCTCCAAGAGATCAATTAAATCAGGAAGAAACACGAAAAAATGAACAGAACGAATCATCTCCACGAAAATGTCAAACCAAGAAAAATCAAAGTCCCCAATGTATTGATGAAGCAAAGACGAAATTGGTACGAGTAGAGGACATTAGCCCGCTACCTTCTTGTAGTGGACAGGCAAATAAACAAAGAAAACCTCGACAGGGTTCTAGTTGGGTAATAACTAGTACACCCTACAAAGATCAGCTTGAACAAGAACGAAATAATTCATTGAAGGGAAAAAAGCCACAACGGCGCGGTCAGTTAACACAGAGCAATAAAGGAAATACTACATTAATAAAGACAAAAAAAATTAAAGTTCGCCATAGGAGTGATGACTCATCAGATTCTGGAGAGGATCTTATCCTGGATGATGATTCTGATAAGGATGTCAATGATGAAGATGTGGATGCAGAATGCATGTTTTGTAGTGGTTTGTTTTCCGAGGATAACGCGGCGAGGAGTGGATTAAATGTGGAAAAGGTTTGGGTGGAGCCATGAACAATGTGCCAATTCTGATAAGAAGAAATCGTACATATGTGACTTTACTTTGGATGTGTAAACATATTTGTCGATAAAAAAATAGTCTCCCAATTTCGGATACCCTATCCGACATTAGGACTCCTTTTTTTTCTTGACAAAAATATATTAAGTTCATATAACATGTTTTTTTTTGAAAACTTTTCGCAATAAACGTAATATACCAATTTCTTCGCTTCTCTAGACTACAATGTAAGCCCACAAGGGTGGCGAGCCCACACAAAAATTGTTTTCACCAAATTGTTGATCAATTTGAAACGCTATCCGAAATTAGGCACCTTTCCTCTATGCTCATACTTCTACAGAGCAAATAGGTTTAAACACTAATACCAGCCATTCATTTCTAGTAAAGTTATTTGAAAAAGAAAAATACTACTCGCATAAAGTAATTTTGATACACGAGTTAAATGAAGATAATCCAGGCCGTTTTGTTGCAGTTTTGTGAAGAATTAATGTTACGCTATGGTGACAATCGCAGCTTTTGTAATATATTTTTTTTCGGTCATTTTTGTCTGGTTCTGGTGAGTGGTTCAGTAAATCGTCGCAATGGCAAATATTGGTCACAAGATAATCCGCACTGGTATCAAGAATGACACAGCCAGTATCGAAGAAAAGTCCATGTACCTACGGGTCGTCTTCTAGGACATCACTTTTTTAAAGAAAATTCCAAGACGGTTGTATATTTAGATTTTCTGCGTTCTGAGTTAGATCCAGTTCAAGTAATTCTTTTTCCAAACAGTGAAGATTCTGATATACCCCACCCAAGCACTTGGTTTCAACGATATGGAGTTCCTCCTCCTTTAGGCGTATATGTCCGGCAAATATGTTCTCTGATAGATGGTCGGGGTGGTGAGAACCGTTTGAGTGGCCTGTAGATCACCTGACATACCTTACAGTTATTTCTACGAAGTCATATAAAATCGCCAGTTTGAATCACCACTTAACTGGTAAGGAGGTCTAGTAAAATAATGGAAAAAATGGAGTTGCTATTTAAAAAAAATAATGACGGCGGTATATCGCAGAAATAAAAGCCCTTAGAAAAAATACGCTAGCAAGTGTTTTGGGGTTTTCCCAAAAAATCATTTGTTTCAGTGTTATTTGGTATGTTCCATACATTAACCCGCACTGCATTCCATGATCTAGTTTTAGCAAAAAAAGCAAGAAATACTTTCCAATTTTATCTGTTTTTGAGCAGTCTGTTAGTCGTTATACCGTAAAACCGCTCTCTACAGGGTGTTAATGAATTGCAGGGACAAACTTCTATGGCTTAAAGTATATATGAAAACAAACATATTTTTGTTAATAAATGTATGGTCAAAAATGTTTCCTTTCAAGGATAGAGCTTCTCAAAGATTCTTTAAGAAGCGCCTAAATGTAGGCAACTCAATTTACTACCTACTATTTGTTTCCATAACGACGGAAATTAATACAGAAGAAATTTAAATAAACTGCTCCTGTTAACCTTTTGGGGTAGCAGATATGGTCCAGTGAGTATATCGCCAACAATCCCGGCCCAAATGTTCACTGAAAATCTTTGCTGGTGTCCTTTTTGAACCACAGCATGGGGGTTTTCATCGTCACAAATGTGGTTGTTTCTACTCTTGAATATCTGCTTGAACCATGGCTTGTACCTTCTGTAGATGGTACAGATGTAGCTGCTGCTCATGTAGTACCTCCTATACTGAAACATGGTTCAGTCCCATTTCATGCTCTATGGCTCTTGAACTCGTAGATGGATTTTCAGCCACTCTCTCCAAAACTTCTTCCTCAAAATCCACCGTTCGTCTTGTTCTGGTAGTTCCACAGTTGTGTCTGTTGACAACGAATGTACCTTCCTCCCGCAGCTGACGTGAAACTACACTAAAGACCTTGTGCGATGGATGATTCCTATTCGGAAAATGTTCTTGGTACAGGCGAGCAGCTTCGCGTGCGTTACCCCAAGCAGTTCCATATATGAACATCATGTCATGCTGTTCGGCAAAAGTATAATTCGCTGTAACACAAAAATACGAAACACAGAACGAATATAACGAAGAAAATAATTATTAAAAAATCACAGAACGAAAAAAAAAACGAATTATAAAAGGTACAGAAAGAAACGAAGAAAAGTAAAAAAGTCACAAAAAGATTGAATTGTGTCAAAATTGACATTATTTGAATGCATGGGCATTTGAGCCGGGATTGTTGGCGATATACTCACTGGACCATATCTGCTACCCCAAAAGGTTAACAGGAGCAATTTATTTAAATTCCTTGCGCCATGTCCTGCCTGAGGGCTTTATTTATCCTATATTACTTTCCGTCGTTATGGAAACAAATAGTAGGTAGTAAATTGAGTCTTTGAGAAGCTCTATCCCTGAAAGGAAACACTTTTGACCATAAATGTATTAACAAAAAATGTTTATTTTCATGTATACTTTAAACCCTAGAAGTTTGTCCCTGCAATTCAATAATACCCTGTATACAGGGTGTTTCTAAATATCATGTACATACGGAAGGAGGTAATTCCTTGGCTTATTTCATGACTAAAAGTTCATATAAACATAGGTCCGCAAACGCTTCGTTACTGATCTACGGAGTGTTAAAATTTCAAGATTTTTTAGTTTTTTCTTTATAGCTCCTGCAGTTATTGAGATATGTAGCTCAAATTTGGAATACAGGTTACGCTGCAGGGCTTACATCATTGGGCGTGCCAAATGGTTGTGAAAATCTACAGGCAGGTACTTTTTCAGGGGTCATGTCCCCTTTTCTCCCCCTGAACTGTTTTGCGGTACGCCGCTGGTAGATTCTAAGATACAAAATCAGTTTCCTGCTTTATGTAGAATCTTTTTGTTCTCATGTAGTTTTTTCGTAACTGCCACGGTTTTCGAGAAAAAAAATAAAAAAAGATTTTCTGTAATTCTCTAGACGAAATTAAAATTTTTAAAACGGTCTAGTAGGCTCTGGCTTTATTTGGATAATCTCATGTTTCCATTAATTTTGACAGTTTGCATTTGAAAGCGTAACTTGTGTCTACATATGTTTATACATTAAAGGTTTAAGTTGTAAACTGTAAGGTGTAAAAGTGTTTTAAATACTCGTTATAATCTCGCAACAATGCCAAATTTTACGAATTCTGACATGGCTGAGATGTATTTCATCTATGGCCTTGCGAATGGAAATGCAAGAGAAGGCAGACGTCTGTACATGGAGCGCTATCCCAATAGAATGATACCTGATCATCGAATATTCTCGAATATTCATAGGCGTCTTGTAGAAACTGGAACTTTTAATAAGAATACCAACGATGCAGGCAAACCACGTATTGTTAGAACATCACAGATCGAAGAAGCTGTTCTAAATAAAATAGAAGAACATCAGACACTAGCACCAGAAAAATATCTGAACATTTAAATATTGGTCATCAAGTTGTTTGACGTATCTTGCGTGATTCTCTTCTATACCCTAACCACATTCAAAGGGTGCAGGCGCTTCTTCCTCGAGATTTCCCTTAAGGATTAATTTCTGCCAGTGGTACCTCAATAGGATAGCAGTAGATCCCAATTTTGATTGTAAAACCCTTTTTACCGACGAAGCCAATTTTTCAAGGAATTCTATTACAAATTTTCATAACAACCACATATGTATAGGCTCAAGAAAATCCACATGGAATTGTAGAAACGCATTTTCAAGAGCAGTTCTCATTAAATGTATGGGGTGGTATAATTGGGGATCATTTGATTGGTCCTTTCTGTTTGCCTGGTCGACTTACTGGTCACTCATACAGGCATTTTTTGCAACGCGAATTGCCTTTATTACTCGAAGACTTACCTCTTTTGCTGAGAAATCAAATATGGCATATGCACGATGGCGCCCCAGCACATTTTTCTATTTTGGCTCGAGAGTATTTCAATGAAGCATATGAGAACAATTGGATAGGGCGGGGTGGACCTCAGTCATGGACCTCTAGGTCCCCTGACTTAAATAGCCTACATTTTTTTCCTATGGGGCATCTCAAATCTCTAATGTATACAACACCAATGAATATCGTTGATGACTTACGAAATCGAATATTAGATGCATTTGAAACCATAAGAAATACTCCGGGGGTGTTCGAAAGAGTACGGCATCAATGAGAAGAAGAGCGGAGGCATGTATAAGGGTTGGAGGAGGTCACTTTCAACAATTGTTGTAACGTAGTTCCCTTGTTATGGTTATTGTTTTGGTTTTTTCTATTGTAATAAATCATTGCTACAAAAACCGGGTCATCCCAGCTTTAATTTTTAACAGGTAGTGCCGACTAAACTGTCAAAATTAATGGAAACGTAAGATTATCCAAATAAAGCCAGAGCGTACTAGACCATTTTAAAAATTTTAATTTCGTCTAGCGAATTACAGAAAATCGTTTTTAATTTTTTTTCTCGAAAACCGTCGCATATACGAAAAAACTACAAAAAAACAAAAAGATTCTAAACAAAACAGGAAACTCATTTTGTATTTTAGAATCTACCAGCGGCGCACCGCAAAAAAGTTCAGGGGGAGAAAAGGGGGCATGACCCCTGAAAAAGTATCTCCCTGTAGATTTTCACAACCATTTGGCACGTCCAATGATGTAAGCCCTGCAGCGTAACCTGTATTCCAAATTTCTCAATAACTACAGGAGCTATAAAGAAAAAACTAAAAAAATCTTGAAATTTCAACACCCCGTAGATCAGTAACGAAGCGTTTGCGGACCTATGTTTATATGAACTTGTCACAAAATAAGCCAACGAATTACCTCCTTCCGTATGTACATGATATTTAGGAACACCCTGTATACAGTTTGTAGTAATGAACAACAGAAGATTTTATATTTTTATTTAGTTCATTGAAATCCGGAGTCAGAAAAGTTCTAGGTATAGAAATTTCTCCAACAACCCTGGTTTCGGATGCATCTCACAGCATAGGTAATGCTTCTAAACATGAAAAGAGCTGTACAGACCAAGGCTCGACCTCCAATCAAACCCAAAAAGAATGTATGACAAGTTATGAATGATATTGACCAACTTCAATTGTTTAAAAATGAAGCTACATTTAATAAGGCATCCGAAATGTTTCTTGAATGCAAAAGCCAAACAAGCTTTCTAGAATATTTTCAAACATAGTGGCTTAAATTACATCGTAACTGGTTTGAAGGAGCCACAATATTAGTTCCTAGCACTAACAACTTTCTCCAATCCTTTAATCGCGTCATAAAGTACGAACGTACATTAACGGAGAGGCTTCCACTGTTAAGATTTTCCGTTTTACTCATGAATTATATAAAATTATGGTCCACCAATTGTACGTCAAAAATCAAGAACGTTAATGATAAACCTGATAGGAATCTTCATTTATGGACTGAGGCATATAATTGGGTCAAACAGCAGAAAAATATAATTCTGGAAATTAAAACTGACAATACAAACAATGACAATAATAGCCACATTATTTAAACTAATTTTGTAGAATTTGATGTGACAAAAACGGATGACGAACATTTCAATAGGGTTGATGAGTTCAAATCTGTAATGTTTAAAGTTTGGAGAACAGTTTTTCCCAAAAGATACAAATAAATGGCTTGAAGCTCACTATGATTGTCCAGCAGTCTTTAAAAAAATGATTTGCAAGCATATCGTTGGGCTAGCAATAAGACTGCAAACAGTAAATGCACCTCCAGACAAAAACGATGCAGGGATTGTCCAGCAAAAGCAAAAACGTTTTGCTAATTCAATAATTACTGTATATTGTTTTGGTTTAGATAATCACTAAATATTATTATGTACTATAGAGATCTGCTTTGATACCAGATACTATATATTAGAATTGAACTGAAACGAGCTTTTGGAAATAGGTGTTGTTTATTGAATCCTAAAATGGTAATTTAGTAAACAAGAACAAAAAACATACCAACCCAAACAAGGCAACCCGATAAATGTACTGCACGCGCACTACAGTACCCATTATTCACGCTAATAATAGGAATAACAGGTTTTTGTTTTTTAGGAAAATACATAATTAGAAAGAATTTAATGTTTTTTGCCTTTGTTTAATGTTTAAGAAACTTTTGTTTTCCTGATTATATATATTTTAAATTTAATAAACATAAACATTATTTGACTGAATATTTATTATTTTGCTGAATATGAATTATTTTACTAAATATTTATTATTTAACTGGACACTTGTCCCTTTTTTACTGAACATTTCATATTTTACTGAACATTTATTTTTTTATTGAGCGCTTATTATTTTACTATTCATTTATTATGTTTAATAAACATCTGTTAAATTACCGAGCACATACTAATTTTACTTGCTGATTATTATTTTTACTGAGCAAACGTACCATTCAAATACTGTGCATTTAATTTGTCCCCTTTAAAATGGTTGTAAAAGCACCGAAATACTTCCATTTAACCTGTTTTACAACTCTGCGTAACCATAATACTAACTGCCATAAAACATTTGCATTTACATACCATTTAATAACAAACTAACACTCGGCAATCGCTGAACAGGCCTAATTAGTAAGTCTTGTAGAGTTTGTCGTCCGCATTCAGGTCGTGTTTGGCATGCCTTAAGGAAAGCATGAAACCTTGGCTTGTTCGCATCGCACTGCAGAAGTGTCTCTTTCATCTCTTCAAAAAAGTTCACAAACGGTGGATAGGCCTTCAGCAGATCCGTAGAGTATTTCAGAATTATATTTCCAACACTGAGCTCCTCTGACCAATGGGAAGACGCCCACCTCAATTCGTCGACCATTTTCAAATGAGTTTCATAGATTGGAGGTAAGTTTCCAAAAATCATTTTCAATTCGGTGTTGTTTAAAAGGGCTTCCTCTTCGGGCATATCTTCTAAATGTTTTTTAAACATCTAAAAAGTTGAAGATTGGGTTAAAATAACATAAATCAGGTGAAAGAATCGATTTTTTAAACAGTTTTGTTTTTATTTAATTGATTTTTGTTAGAATCAATCAACTTCTTGTTAAAAACATTTACAGTTGAAGGTATTATTTGTGAAACATACTAAAAATATCAATTACACAATTAAAATGTGTGCATGTAACTTTTAAGATAAGGAGGAGAAAGAAAGCCTTGGTATGACAAAATGTTGTATAATATGAATAGAAATTCAAGCCAAGTAAATACCGGTATGACTTGACCCAAAATCGAAATTGAATCAATACCCAATTTAATCTCAACGTCAAAGTAAATTAAAGAATTATATTATTTTACATATTATTTATAAATGGTCCACCAATTTAATGTCATGTAAAAACTGTACATATATTTATATGATGTTTCACGTTTTGTAGAAAAAAAGCTTTTAAAGAATTATTTACAATACATTTTGTCAATTGTCTAGTTACTAAAGTGTATTCAAGATAAGCATGAGACTGTAGTAAACAAACCCACGTGCTAATCAAAAATCACGTGGGAACGAGAAAGCGTGTGATTGGTCGGTTGCAAGTGAAAGTTGAGTGATTTACTAATACTGTGATGCTTGTTCGCAAGACTCGTAAATAACGCAGAGCGCTTACGCGATTGTTACTACTACTAAGTGCAGTATCTGTGTTTTATTGTGTTGTGACCGCGTTTGTTCAGCTTTTAAAACAATTGCGATGGATCCCAATACCCTAAAACAGAAGTGTTATCATATATCTTTGAGTGAGAAGCAGATAATTGTGAATCTCTACAATACGACGTTGGAGCAAAACCCGGAAATTGCTTTAAAGTTATTGTAGAATTTGTTGCTAACAATGTTGGTGTTAGCTTCACGTCTGTAAGAAACGTTCTTAAAGAGTTAAAGGAAACTAACACACTAGCGTCCCCAAAATTAACTAGAGAGAGGAAAAACATTGTGGATGAAGTAGAAGAGACTGATTTACGTGTAATTCGAAGAAATGTACTTCTTAATTTTCGAATTTATGTTAATTTTTCTTTAGGTACATATTTTACGTCTAATTTTCTTTTTGTAATTTTCTTGCATTATGGTAAATTGTGCAGACAAACATTACGATGTTACCATTTGTTTGTTTTCTCTTAATATTTTCACATTTTCATCAAATATTTGCGTTTAGGTCCACGCTTTCTTTTTTCGTAAAGAAATTCCGACGATAGATAAAGTTCTGGTATCCGTGAATGAGGACGAACGGCTACCTAATTGTAAGAGAACGACATTTTATAAATTGTTGAAAAAACTTAATTTTAAATATTGTAACAAAGTTTCCGGCCAGAACGCGTTTTCAAATTTATTTAGAAACTTTCCGCGTTATTGTTTCACCGGAAAGGCGCTGGTAGTCGCAAATCAATGAGCCATCACACTCCCTACCGGCCCGACACGACGCCAAAACGAGTGAGAACAGCCGGACCAGCAGTATAAAAGTAATTTTCCGAAGAAAATTCAAAAATTTTGGAGTCGAGATCCAGAAGAAGAAGTCCAGCTCAGAAACCAGTCCTAGAACCAGATCTTCTAAGTCGAAGTCCGGAGAGGAAGTCCAGCTCCAAGACCAGTCTAAAGCCAGCCCAGTAACCTGAACTTATTAACCGAATCCTTTAATTAAACCTAGTTCACCGCATACCTGAAAATCCTAGAAATCCATTCAAAGCTGAATTAGTCTGGGGTGACCTGCGCTTTGACAGTTTAATCCATTAATTACTTTCCGTTCACCCTGACTTAGACTGGGGATTTCCGTTCCACACTATTTTGTTAGACTGGGGAAACCCGAGCTTTCATTTAGTGGAGGCCTGCCTTTAATTCTCCCGAACATTTAAAACGTATTTTCTCCTGACCTGGAAGACACCGCATTGAGAGGAGTTTAAAGAATTTACTACGAATATCGCAACACTATTTTGTTAGACTGGGGCGACTCGTGCTTTCAATTAGTGCCCGCTTTAGTAATTCTAAACGACTACACAATACTGGCGAAAACACGAACATTCCACAGCGCCGCGATCAAGACCGGCGAAAATCACTGCAACGCCGGTAGAATTCGAATCATTTATTTTATTCCCGTTATAGGTAACCGGAATGAATTTCCTTTATTGCTAGGTCACCGAGAACACGAGTCCAGGGAGCTGCTACAATCCAGTTGCTGCGAGTAACCCCGTTTCTTCCATAGTAATAAAATTTTATTAGTTGTTAGCAGATGTGGCCTTCAGAGAGCGAGCGTGAGTCCGTCTACGGCAGCGCGTCGTCATCCGCTTGACCCGCGCGGAACGTGTGCAGATTGTCTGCATCCCAGGGCCGAACCAAGGTAGCTTTAATTTTGATTGTAGTACACCGTGTTGATTTACTTACTGTTCTAATTTGTGCAGAATCCAGTATTTTAGTTTCCTTTATTATTGTGTATATATTTACATCCAGTATTTTAATTTAAGGTAGAATTGTAAATAAATAGGAATAAAACTGTTGATCCGATAAATAATTTTTATTCCTAGTGAGCCCTGGCTCTGAGTTTACCCGGCACCAGGCCGGACTATTACAGTATGCTGCTCGTTTCCGAAAATCTCTTTTGCTCGAACGGGATGAAATTATTGCTTGTCATCGCGAGTATTTAACATCGATTAATAAATACCGTGAAGAAGGACGATCAATATTTTATACGGATGAAACATGGGTGAACGCAGGTGGGTTGTGTTTTCTTAAATATAAATTATAAATCGCATTATGTTATCTTTCAATAAACGTTTTAAATGACGTAATAATATATTATTTTTTCTCTAAATTAGGACATACGAAAACAAAGGTATGGGTAGACACAAATATTATATCGTCACGACAAGCTTTTTTGGAGGGTTTATCAACGGGGTTGAAAAACCCTTCGGGAAAAGGCAAGCGTCTAGTAATAACCCATATTGGCAACGAAAATGGGTTTCTGGATGATGGTCTATTGTTGTTCGAAGCATCGAAAAACGACGGTGACTACCATGGGGAAATGACTGCTGATGTGTATAAAACATAGTTTACATCAATTTGTAAACAGTTACCTCAAAATTCCGTGGTAGTTATGGATAATGCTCTTTACCACAGCCGTCACCTGGAAAAATTATCAACCGCAAATTGGCGCAAGGATGAGCTAAAAAATGGATAAAAGAAAAAAACATCCCCTTTGAAGATGACGCCTTGAAGGCGCAGTTAGTTACACTGGCTAAGCTACATAAAAACCAATATAAAATTTTGGCAATTGACGAGACTGCCAAATCCCATGGCATTAAAATTTTGCGGCAGCCGCCGTATCACTGTGAACTCAATGCCATTGAACTCGTTTGGGCGCAAATGAAATCGCATGTCGCAGTCAACAATAAAGGGCTTAAATTAGCAGAAGTAAAAGAACTCTTTATAGAAGCAATTTCGCTGGTAACTGCCGAAAAATGCATCAGTCACGTAATTAAAGAAGAGAGCCGGATGTACGAACTTGATAACATTGTAGACGTTACTGTAGAAAAATTGGTAATTAACCTCGACGAAGATTCTTCGGATGACGAAGACAGTGAATAAATATTAAGTAAATGGACTTTGCATCAATAACTCATTAACAAACATTTAACCTAATATGTAATTCTTAAATTTTCTATTTACTTAATGACAATTACCTATTATGAATTCGTTGATGAGGAATAATTCTGATGTAATATTTATTGTATTTGTTGGTTAATTACCATGCCTACTTAATATCCCATTTCTAATATATTTTTCAGAATGTGCAACCGAACTTTCTACATCTTCGTCAAAAACACTTTGGATGCCGCATTGTATAAAAAATTGTTCTTCTTAGAACCGCAATTGTTTCAGAAAAAGGAATTCTCGCACGAATGTTTACAGCTGTATTTGCATCAAAGGGTTTGCACTACCTATTTCTATTTACGCGCGGCAAGCTACGTAAAATATTTAAGCGTGTTTTCAGACTCGATGTCAGATGGTTTGTTTGCTACAGTGTGGAGCAGCGTGGCGGACAAGCGCGAGTACTGGTCAAACAGTATTAAAAGTTAAGGAACGATCCGCGCGGTGCCTAGTTGGATGGGCGACCTAAATGTTCGCTCAAACGCTGCAACCCGCGGTGCCTCGGAGAGTACCTAAAACCATCGACCCCCTGGGTTAGTGTGCCACGGCACTAACTACATCAAACAGGGTTAAAGTGGCAACAGGGTGCGGATCTGCCTTCGGGTCTCTCCGCAATCATTTTCCATGTGCAATTTTAATTTAATTGTTTTACTACAGTGTCATGCTTATCTTGAATACACTTTGGGCAGTTGCTAATTTTTGACTCTTGCAAGTTTGGTTATAGATACTTTCTTTAATAAGTCCCGAGAGGAAAAAAAACAGCGTTAACCTTAAAAAACCAAGAAAATTGTATGCCATTATATTAAAATAGATTACCTACTAGCAATAAAGATTAATTACACTTTCATTTTACTAAAAACTGAAGTTATATTTCTTGTTTTCAAATGTTTTGTGGTAAAACTCAAGTTTGAAGCACACACACATAATTTTGCTTGAAACTTGTCAGGGAAATAAATAAATAATAAATTTCCATACGCATTTACTTCTGTTAGTTACGTTATTTGTACAAGGAAAACAATGTGTACCCATTACCCAATGATGTTATAAATGGATGCAGCTTTGCACATCACTGGTTATACAAATTTGTGATTAGAAGCCAGAATGTAAATGGTGTCCCAGGACACCAATCGAGTTTATAAATACTTTTCGTTTTATTATATCATTAATTATTATCGTTTTCTTTAAGAATCTACAAAACTAATTTTGTTTTATAAAGCTACATAATGTGCTTATTTGGCTTGATGCAACTGTGTGATATACTATATATTTAGCAAATAAATCTGTTTTCTGTGTACCCCTTTGTTTATTTATTTATACAAAGATCATGTTTAATGTTTCGCATTATACTTTTCTACTACCTGTTTCTATTAAGATGCAGCTTTGCACATCACTGGTTATACAAATTTGTGATTAGAAGCCAGAATGTAAATGGTGTCCCAGGACACCGACCATGTTTCTGGCACTTGCATGATACCTACACTATGTTATATCTTTAAAAAATCCAAATTTTAAATACGATCAGTAAAATATTTAGTATATAAAAAAAGATATTGTATCTATTAATGAATTTATTATAGGAAATAAAAACATTGAACAGACTTTGTAGAGGCTATTCTGAAAAGCAGCAAGGTTTCTCTAACTGCTTTGTATAATAATAAACAAATTCCAAAATTATTTTGTATATTGCAAATTAAAAAAAAAAGGATATGTTTAACACAGCTAAATATCAAATCTTTGATTAATATAGCAGTATCACTAGCTTAAATTAAAATAAAGTGCAACGAGTTAGATCTTATCCTTTAACAATAATTATAATAAAAACATTAAACTGTTTTAACATTAGGTAGATTTTAGTAACATAACAAAATCTTTATGTCACGGCACTGACCACATTTACCCCTGTTAATATTCATAACTAGATTATTTCAAGGAAAGTAGTTTGGTAATGTAAAATTAAAATTTAAGTGAATTTCAATATAACTGCAAAATTTTTATGCAATGACACTGGCAACCTTAGTTGGTGTCCCTAAGAAGCTTCACAATAGCATATGCATGCCACATCCACTCTCTATAAGAGGGGTCTCCAAACTGCGGCCCACGAGCACCACCAATCATGCCCCGGTATCCGGCCCGCCATAGTTTATTTTGATTACATTGTAAAATTTACAATCATACAAAATAGCAATCAGATGTTTTTATTTAACGACCAATTAAGAAACACAATAATTGACATACATTATGAAAACAAAACAATTTTTTGTCGAAAGGATTTAATATTAATGTATAAATCAGACAGAAGCTGGGTTTCTCCTTGTAATTTTAAATTAATGTCATTCATTTGTATACTTATATCTGTATAAAATGATAACTTCCATAACCACTCATTGTCTTGTAGCTCAGCCAGAGGACGATTCCTTTCATTCAAGAAAATTTCGATTATTATTCGGAGCTCAAAAAATCGGGTTAGAACTTTTCCGCAGCTAAACCAGCGTATTACAGTATAATATGGTAAGTCATTTTCTTCAATCCCTTCAATAAACTCGCAGAATTGACGATGATTGAGCGCATGTGATCTGATATATTGGCAGCTGACATGACTGGCTTTAAAACTTGTGACACATCCAAGCATTTTCCGCACAAAGACTGTTGATGAATGATACCCTCATTTTTTACGGCCACGACACCTTTATGTTTTCCACATATGTTTTTGCCACCATCAGTAGTGATACATTTCAAGTTTTTCCATTGAAGATTGTTTTTCTGAACAGCATTTTCAACTCCTTTAAAAATATCATCTCCAGTGGTCGTGCCGTGAATGCTACGAACGTCAAGAAGTTCTTCATTCACTTCATAATTTTTATCTATCCCTCGAATAAAAAGTAACACCTGAGCAGTATCTGAAACATCTGTTGACTCATCCATGGCCAAAGAGGACCACCAGTGTCGTTTTTGGTCAGATAATTGAGCTAATATATTTTGTGCAATATCATCTACTCTTCGAACCACAGTGTTTGCTGACAACCTGATGTTTTTAAATAAATTAGCTTTTTCTGGACACATTTCTTCTGCTGCTGCAATCATGCGTTGTATTTTTTGAGGACTGATATTGTTTCATTATTATGCAAATTATACACATTCCCTTATTACTTGACTCAATCACGAAATATTGATATCCCCATTGCTCTTTAAATGTTCTGCACTCACTATCTATCTATCGTTTCTTTTCCCTATTTATACAAATCCACACAAAAGGGACGTAACTTCAAATCAAAATAAAACCAATTAATACTATTAAGTAGTTCTGATGTAAACAACATGCACAGGATTTATCTTTAAGATACTTTTAATTAAATTACACTCACTCACAATTAAACACACTGTATTTTCACTAAGAAACTATAGTCACAAAAGACACTGGTAATATTATTATCAGCTGTTTAATACTTATGTTTCTTCGACTTATTTTAGTAGGATCCATAGTGTGCTAAATGTTTCGTGAGTGTAGCAAATTCAATTCTACTAGTCGCACTATATTTCGCTTTTCAGATCGCACTTGTCGCTCCGAATTCAAACTTTGGAACTGTCCAGCTCTCGGTTGTCTCCCGTATTTGTACCACGCGTCCTCGGTGCGTAGAACATATTCGAAAACTCTCGAAAGTACTCGAATCTTCCAGACAAGCGATCACGCAGCAGAACTTTTCTAGAACATGCAGTAGCTCTGCTACTCGCTACTAGATGGCGTTGTATATTTCGACTAATCAAGCTTAATTGACGTTTTTGCGTAATCCCACCGCTCCCCAGAAGATAGCGCTGTACTACTGTAGCTTTGCCACATCCTCCACTAACTTATCTACTCTCCGCAAGATGTCACTACTATACATTTAGCATGGTCGTAAGTACTCGTAACAATACGTAACGCACAGCACGCGCATCGGCTATTTCCGCCGCAATGAAATGTCCTTGACACTTGCCTGTAAGTAAAGTACAACCATTATTTTAAGGCCGAATCTTTAAGCCTGACTTAGGGATTATCTGTAACTGGTAGGGGACACTCAGGTAGAACCAGCCAACGTATTCAGGTAAATTTTAAAAAAATTTACAACATTTTGGACATTTTTATATCATACAAATTCCTTTTTCATTACAGAGGAGTAAAACGGGGAGAATTTAATAAGGAAAATAGAAAGGGAAATTCTTTACTTCATTGTTAATTTTCAAAAGTTTCTATACAAGCAAAATATTAAAATACCATTAAGTTTCCACTTTAAAATACGCACATCAAGTACAGACCTGTAGACTAGTAACAACCGGTCGTTCTTTTGTTACGGCATTACAAGCTTCACGCTGAGAGGAAATGATTCAAATAGTCGGCCTTAAAATAATGGTTGTACTTTACCAACCGAAATTGCGAACGGAGCGGAGTCCACCCCGCGCCCTGGGCCATAGATATCACACTCACCGGCTAGTCCCAGTACGAAAATTTGCGCGTAATTCAAAACGACAGTATGTTGGTATGATGAGCTGGCTAGGTCTTGGCCCTTGGACTAAAAAGTTTGGAGACCCCTGCTCTATAAAATCCTTGTGCGTGTCTGTTTCATTTAGTCTGTATTAAATTTTGAAAAACCTTTTCATGGATTAAAAATCAGTTCATGCAACAGCAAGTTGCATAAAATAGAGAAAAATGCAACCCACCAGGCCGCTTACTTAATGGCAGCGAAAGAAGAAAAAAAACTTTGAAATAAATACTTACTGTCATTACTGTATGGAGTATGTTAACATAATTTGACTCTGTCTGCACAAGTTCAAGAAATACTTGCTGCCTGGTAGTAAGTCCTTTTCGTGGTGTATCAGCTGGGGGGGCTGTTTCGGGCAGGTCAATTAACGCTTTATCAGGACTGGCTGTGCAATCCAGAAATGAGCCCGAAACCGAGAGGAGCCCAGCATCGCTAACCGACGATCTTCTCTTATGTAAGCTCGGAGAAGGCTGTAGTGCAAGCGACGAAAGAGTTTCTTGTAACCTTTTCCGTTTACGCCGACTTGCACTGCTTGGTGTTGCTTGATGCGACTCCCGTCTGGCGGTGGGCGATAAAACTTGCTCTATATACTATTACAAAAACGCTATAGTGAGTATGCCAGGATTTAAAATCATCAGTACTTACAGTTTACTTTTAAATTGTGGTAGCAAGTAAGAAGAGATTTTAAGAATGATTAGCAAACGTTTTCCGAGCACCTTGTTTATACTTACATCATCAAATAAGTAGTCTTTTTCGTCGAGGCAAGTTTGCTTCTGCACTGAAGTCCAGAACCATTCGGCTTTTACGATCTGTGCTTTAGCTAACGTGTCGGGGCGCTCCGCCACAGAAGACTCATCTACAACCTAAACAGAGAAAACATTAGCAGATATACAAAGTGCTCTTAAAGTCACCCCCAATAGTCACTGCTTGTTAATGATATTGCTGAATTGCGAATAAAAATGTATGTAAATTCTTAGACAACATTTTATATGTACTGAAAACAAAACATTAGTTGAATGTCTGTCACATTAGGTAATAGTTTCCCGAATTTGTATTGCAAATATTAGGATTAGGTTTTCAAACAGTAGGACCAAAAAATTGTATATATGAGGTCAAAATATATAACCTGTTTGATGTATAATATATTTTATAAAAAGGGACCACAGGCTATTTATTTTTTGTTATAGCCCTAATACATCTTGTATTATTAAATGGGATTTCTGAAATCTGGTAGCTAATTTCTTTGAAGTGCCTTTTTTATAATGAGACCAACAACATTATTTAAACTGCACGCCATGTTTTTTATGTATTCTGATACTAAATAATATTTGCTTGTCATCTATATACACATTCAATAGACATTTTTGAGAAAAATAAGAACTGACTTTTGTAAAGTGGTATTTAGTTTATTTATAGCCAATGGAATATATAATACATTGATGTTATCCAAGAAACAATAGCAGCACTAAATAAATTAATTGGCTGTAGAAATGATTGCCATTTAATGTCATATAAGATTCACTAAGTGTAACAAAAAATAGAGAGGCTACATCTTTGGGCCCATTTTGTAAAATGCACTGTATATACAAATAACTGGTATATTCGTCCACTGAATACAACATGAATCTGCAAAATCCAACTATAGCAGAATCTTTTAAGTTATACAAACCAAGAATATTTCAGAGACTCTTCTATACTCTATTTGTTGAGCATTGAGCTAGAACGTAAACAAACGCTTGACAGGTGCATTAATTTACCGGATGTGTATTTACGTAACATTCCTTGCGTTTCTAAATTAACGTTCGCGCGGTCAGAAATCTTTTGTAGTAGGACGCCCCCTACGATTACACGATTCTGGAATAACTTGCTCTGTTTTAGGAAAATAAGTAACAGGCACTACATAAACGCTCCGAAAACCGATAAGCACTGCTCAAAAAGCACACAAACTTAACCCTGTAATTACGAGTGCAAAGTAAAGGTTTTGAGCGTCAATTACTCCTTAAGTAATGAGGCATTAGCGTTATCTAGCGTAGACCAATCACAATGCGCGCTCGGGTGAGTTAAACACGTGCGTTTGTTGACGTTCTAGCTCAATGCTCAACAAATAGAGTTTAACTTCATAATTTTTTACATAAAATCTATTTAAAATAGATTCGATAGAGAGCTTACGTTTTCTCTTTATCATTATACACAGAATTATACAGATCGTTTGCTATAACAGATACGATACAGAGATTTCAGAAATAAGGTTTGTTCCAACAACTCGAGAAACCGTTCATCGTACGTCACGCGCATGTGCAATAGATAAAACGGGCCACGTTTTATCTAAAATAAATCTTAAATAAATGTTTAGGAAAGTAAAGACAACAAAACTTTAAAGGAAAAAGTTGTAGGCCTTTGTAGGCAGTCTTCATAAAAATATTTTTTAAATTTTACACTTAGTTATTTGACAAATATAACACAAAATTGCATTTTTTTAACTGATTTGCAAATTTTAGAACACTTTTAACACCAACAAAAAGAAATGATCAGAGACAACAAACTTTATAAGAAATCAATAATTAAACAATTTACAGCTATCAAAATCATAAATGTTTTTGCTGTCATTATATCTGAAGTGGCAGCTGCACATTTGTTAGAAAATATAAATCTCAAGATATATAATGATGAGAAAGTAGATTTATTATGCGTAATTTCTTGATGATTTGTCACTTCAAGTTTTAAAATACTATTATCAGCAGGGCAGCGCACCTAACAGTCACGATATAAATATTAAATAATTAAATCAAATAAAGATAACTGGATTGCAACAAAGTCCCAGCCTTTGGCCACCACAATCACCTTATATAAACCTATTAGGTTTTTTAAATGTATAGTTATTCATCTAGAAATATCGAAGATTTTAGAAATAACAAAGCAAACTGCACATAACATCATACCTATGATACTTAGAAATGTTTTAGATAGTGTATTATACAGTGTGTGTTAAAACATAAATAATGAGCAATGGAAGCAGTTATTGTAAAATTAAAATGTTACATGAACTTGATTCTTTAAGATATTTGTTTGATAGCTGTAATTTGTTCAATACCTGATTTCCTGTAAATTCCGTTTTTGTAGTTATAAAATCGTTTTTTTTCAGAATCTAGACAATTTTAAAGTAGTGACATCTATGCTATGCAGTCATCATCATCATCATCATCTGACATGGAGCTAACTCAAAAAAAAAACTATTTGACATTTGTTCAAAGGTTTCATTCTTGTAAATCTGTTACTAATTTATTTTTTGTTAAAAATGCGATTTTAAATAATTCTGTAGTTTATAAAAACACGTTTAAACTATTATATCTACATATTATCTAGAAAAATATAACTTTTTCTAAACTCTATTTGTTGAGCATTGAGCTAGAACGTAGACAAACGCTTGATTGCGTTGATTTACCGGATGTGTATTTACGTAATATTCCTTGCGTTTCTAAATTAACGTTCGCGCCGTCAGAATGCTTTTTTAGAAGAATTAGTGGTTTGGAAAAGAACCATTTTTTAAGTAAAGGTGTTTTTTGGACTTGCAGACATCTGCTTACCGGCATTTACCCAAATTTCATCGGTATAAAAAATTACTCGACCTGCTTCCCGATATTTTAGGATAGTTTTAAGATAATTTTGACGCCACGCGGAAGTTTTAGTATCCCGAAACTCCTTTAAAATTCTTCTTACTGTTGCAACACTAACGCCCACTGTTTTAGCAAGAAATTGTACAATGTCAGTCAGTAAAATCTCAGGATTTTCTTCTAATGTCGAATTATACAATTTTACTATTAATTGTTTTTCATTTAAAGTAGTAGGACGCCCCCTACGATTACACGTTTCTGGAACAACTTGCTCCGTTTTAGGAAAATAAGCACCAAGCACTTTACAAACGCTCCGAAAATCGATAAGCACTGCTCAAAAAGCACACAAACTTAACCCGGTAATTACGAGTGCAAAGTAAAGGTTTTGAGCGTCAATTACTCCTTAAGTAATGAGGCATTAGCGTTATCTAACGTAGACCAATCACACCGTGCGCTCGGGTGAGTCAAACACGTGTGTTTGTTGACGTTCTAGCTCAATGCTCAACAAATAGAGTTTATATATTTTAAAGGAAACGAATGAAGATTCAAAAATATTTTTCTTTGTAAATACCATATAATTTTTTTCTTTAAACTTTATTCTATTTCTACTTTTCAGCAAGGTTTAATTTCATAGATGCTTCAGAGAATCCTGTACTATACCTGGTATAATAGACAATCTTATTCTTCCGATCTATTAAAACAGCTCAACATACTTAGTCTAGAAACCAAGGTAGTGGTCGAGTGGTCCTCTGTTCAGAAATAACTTTTTGTAATTTCAATTAGATCATACTTCCCTCTGCTTTTGAAATAATTTCAAAGGTGATTTGCGTTTCAGCAGACTAATATTCATTAGCAGGAACTGACAAAAATCGCGTTCAAGTTTTATTTCTAAAGTTTAGAAATGTTTTACAAATTAATTTAGATTTTAGTGGGTCTAGGAATTACATACATTTTTATAACAGAAAAAAATTGTATAATGGTGCTCAAAGAATTAAAGATAAAGCAAAGTGCTGCGAGACTGAAAACATTAAAAAAGCTCTAATTCAATGTCTTTATTTCTTTGTAAAGTTGCACTGAAATTTTTACATTTTATCCTATCTTGCATGCGGAGATAAATATACTTTCTTATTAATGATTCATGTCTTAATTACTTTAACTATTGACATTTGCAAGATGAAATAATATGCAAATATTTCGTAAAAGAGTGAAGTTAGTACCAGAGTATGAGTTAAAGAAGGCCCAGGTGTCTCCAACCGGTTCGTAGCATGTAGTCGTGAATCATCAGGAGCAGGATAGGTGGAAAAATCAGGAAAACAACTAGCATTAAGGGTCTCCCTTCCATCAAACTCCGAAACACTGCTAGAATCTAAATCTAACCTTTTAGACCTCTTTGAACGTTTTTTGAATTTAGTAGAACTGAACGTACGTGCAAATAAGTTTTTCTTAACATTCTTTCCCCTCAAACTTGCTCGAATTCCGGAATTTGGTGTAGTTTCTGTTTTCCCACAAAATGTTAAATTTTCCACTATACTAACATCGAAAGCTCCAGAACTAGAAATGACGCTTGCATTTAAGCTCTGATTCAAGGCAGGACCATTAATCGTTCGCCTGCGATTTGAAAAATATTGCATTGGAGTCCGAAAGAAGCTTGAAAGTTTTTTACAAGTATTCTCACTGTAACTTAAATCTCGCCTGCGCTTAAAAGTCAGAGATGTTTCTGGAGAAATAGTGTTTTGCCTTTTTCTTTTAGCAGAGGAGCTTGTTTTGTTTAAATCTGAAAGTTGTGCTACGACAGTGTCATCGAAACAAGTGCTATTTAAATCCAAGCAATTATCGTGAGATTTTTCATGCAAAGTTTGTAATAATGTACTATTTAAAACAGTTTGGGCCACTGCTGGAGTTTTAGAAGGCGTAAACTTTGCAGTTTGCGCAGGGTTGCGGGATGGAGATGTCAGAAGTAATAAAGGATAAGTGAGATTAGTAGAGGAAGGTACTGTTATAGCAGTATCAGTAGCAGGTTTAGGGGATAGTGGAGCACTAGCAGATTCCCGCATGTACGCCTCAGCTTGCTCCATTACCTGAAAAGCAGGATCCAACACCTTGCTAATACATCAACAAATTTAACAAAGTGGGCAAAAATAAACAGTGGCTTGTATGTAGGTTAATAAGTTCGATTCTAAAGTTTTTTCTGTATGATTAAAAATTATCATTAATGGTAATTTATCCAAAAAAATTAGCAACCAACATTTAAGTGTTGTTTCTACTTCAACAACCTGTTGTAAATTAATATGTGTTGAGAGCAGGAATATACACACTTACTTCCAACTATCATCATAAAATAGGTAACCAATGGAATTTTAAATATTACCAAACTATGTAAAGTACAAAATAATGTTAAGAGTTACACATTACTGTTATTGTTACCTCCAGATTATTAATTACAATTATAATCGCAAATAATAATTATTATTTCCCATTACTCCTCAGGGGGACATACGGTGTCTACAAAGTATTTCCCTATTTTCTGTTATCCTCTTCTGCTCTGCATTTGTGAGTTGTGTTTCTTCTTCCACTGTTCTGTGCCATGTTTTTCTCAGTGGCCCTCGTCTTCTTTTCCCCTGTGGATTCCAGTTCAACCCTGCTCTCGTGGGTTCGTTAATATCTTTCCTTAAGGCATGGCCTATTCATCCGTATTTTCTTCTCTTTACTTCTATGTTTATGTCTTGTTGTCTCGTTTTAATCATTAATTTTTCATTTGTTATCATTTCAGGCCACCAGGTTCTTAATATACAGCAGACGCTCGATAACGTAAACACAAAATTCTTACTATAGGATCAAATGGAACACCCGATAAAGTAAACAACCTGTTCATCTCGATAACGTAAACACTTCTTTTTTAATTGTTTTTATGATGTACATACGTGGCTCTCAGCAAATTATTTGTAGGAGCAGCGCTGATTTCATTTTAGTCGTTGTTAAACTTAAGCCACGCATATTGCATGCGTTTATGCATTACGACTATGGCGTCCACATCCAATAAAAGAAAGTGTTTAAGATTGATTGACAAAGTGAAAATCATAGACGAGGTTACACTAGGTGCGGGAATGACACAATTAGCAAAAAAATATTAATTGTGTTATTAAACGTTTCTTTTAATAATTTGCTGATTAATAAAATCACGCTCGCTACTGTAAACATTTCGATAATGCGAACACACTCCGGTCTGAATTAGTTCACGTTATCGAGCGTCTGCTGTATATCTTAGGCATCTGTTTACAAAAGTCCTGTAGTTTTCTTCTAATCTCGTTTATGACGCACCATGATTCACAGCCGTACATTAACTGTTACATTAAAAACTTTTAGCTTAGTGTTTATTTTAATGTCTTTCGTTCTCCAGATTTTATTCATTTTACAGAAAGCACCTCTAGCTGTATTAATTCTTTGTTCAACATCTTTCAGGGACCCACCATCACTAATTATTATGGAACCCAGATAATTGAAACTGTTCACTTTTTCTATAACTTCTCCTTCACACTGTAAATCATTTGTATTTTGCACATTTACTCTCATTAACTTGTTACGTTCGTTTGATTTTGCCGCTTCTTACGCATTAGTCTTATTTTATTGGCCGATTACTATCTTATTATTTCCCGAATACAGTTTAGTGAACCATTTTTTTGTTATTCTAGAGAAACGCCGATGAATATTTTGTCTACGCGCTTGACCGTGAACGTTTGCTGGAAATTTCCTGCGCTTGAAGGAGCCCTACGTGTTAATTTGTTCTAGAATTCTTGCAACATATTTCGTATTATGATGAAATACGTTCAGCAGCTGCATATTGGCGTTGCGTTTTTTCTGGAGTCGGTTTAAGATCTCCTTTCGACTCGGTTGCTTGCTACCTCAGCGCCGACGACAAGTACCTACTGCGGGGGCGGCTTGGGTTTCGATGGGGTGTCCATTGCGTGAATTTTCGTATTGCTGTTATCACCGTAGTGTGAACAGAACCATCGACAAGTGTCGGATTTAAGAAATACGCGGGACTTAATCCTTGGAAGGTAATTAAGGGGATTAATATCGAATACCTTTGGATGCGCCGCTGCGACGACAAACGCTTTGAAAGTTTGTGCGGCGAATATTTTGTTCCCGATTGGCAGAAACATCCAAGGGCTCCATTTTCAGAAGAAATTCCAAGGAATTTGAAATTGATTGTGCAAGGTGATGCAATCTCAGTTGGAGTCCCGTTGGTGTGTCGGTGCGTCGTCCATTTGGTAATCTAACACCCAGGGGCGTACTTGCATTTTTTTCCAAGGAAGAATCTAGGAACACCCCAAATTGTGCCTTTCTCTCTCTACTCCCTACCTGAAGGAAACTAAGGTAAACTTACGAATGTACTATAAAGTCATTGTTTTCCTCTGTTTACCAGAGCTTCGTTGGTAAATAAAAAACTTCTTCTTTCACGGTTCCTTTCAGGGGTCAGATTGGGAGTCCCGGTCCTCTTTTACCCATTTCTTCCATGCTTTCCTATCTCTTGCTAAAACTTTCAACTCTGCTATTGTTTTCCCCTTTGATCTTCCTATGTCCACTATGTGATCCATCCATCTTCTTCTTGGTCTACCTCTTCTGCCTCTGATCGGTTTTCCCATTTCCAATAACCTTTTAGTTCATTCTTGTGATATGCCCGTACCAGTTCAGTTGTTTTTCATTTATTTTTTCTAGTATTAGTGGTTGTTGTAATGTTTCCCTAATGTGCTCATTTCTGGTGTGATCCCATTTCGATATCCATTTCCATCGTATTTATTTTACTTTCATGTTTTTTCTGCCAGGTCCAGTTCTCTGCAGCGTATGTAATTATTGGTAAAGTTATTGTATTATGGATTTTTAGTTTCACTTCTGTTTCTATTTCCTTGTGGCCTAACAATGTATTGTTCAGCGCGTAGTATAGTCTCGTTGACTTGTGCGCTCTGTTTGCTAATTCTGCGTCGATTTTTCCGTCGTTTGTTAGGATTGTCCCTAGGTATTCAAAAGTTGTTACCCTTTCTAGTGCTGCGTTCTTGCATATAATCTCCCTGTTGCTGTTTCCTCCCTTTTCGTTTATAACCATCACTTTTGTTTTGTTTGCGTTAATTTCCATCTTCATAATTTCTATTTCTTTAATCCAGTTATCTAGTAGGTCCTGCATTTTTCGTCTGGAGTCGGCTATTAATACCACGTCATCCGCATAGATCAGACTGCTTATTGATATGCGAGTTAGTAAATAAAAAACAGAACAGTTTAATTCCCTTGTTATATTAAAAGTAAGCTAACCTTCAGTTGCTCATCGTTTCATTACTTGTTAAGAGCAAATTGTAATTAATTTGTTAACTCGAACGTCGCTGGCTGCGTAGATGTGTGTTTAGTAAAGTAAATTTCGTAAGCCAGTGGCGGCGAGCTTTTTGTTTGAACGTTCTAACTTCCCTCTGTATTGAACTACAATTATTACCGTTTTGATTGCATTTTTTTTTTGGTACTGTATGTGTTACCAATTTCAAGCAATAAAGTTATATTTGTCTTAAAATTCAGCATATCTTTTATTTGTGTATTTTATGGTGCATGAACTTTGTAAGCATTATATACAGGAGGAGGCACAATAAAGGTGAGTTCGATTCCCATAAGCTGCTGATTTCTCGGCCCTCCTACGAGAACCTGCATTCAGCTGTAACTTGGAAGGTGGCGCCCACTAATTTTTGACTTGCCTTGTACATAACTACGTCAAATTTCCTTCCTTAAGCGTTTCTCGTGAACTACCCCTGCTCCTCTGTGTTAAGTCGAAGGCATTTCCATCTTTCCTGCTGCAGTCCAACGAAAAAGCTCGTTTGGCCTGTAACAAACTTTGTCTTGTTTATTTAGTTTCAGGCCCATCTTGCTTGGTTCTACTTGTAGTGCCTCCATATTATCCCTCACTTGCAGAAAATTGTGTGAAATCATGCAAGCGTCATTAGCATATTCTAATTCTTCTAAAGTTTCTGTTAAATTCCTCTTCTTTTTCCATTAACTGCTTTTCTCATAATCTCATCCATTATAGTAAGGAACAGCACTGGCGTTAGGATGCATCCTTGCCTTCCTTACTCCTGTTTCTGTAGAGAAAGGTTCTGTTAGTATCCCTTTAAGTAAGATCCGGCACCTATAACCCGTATAACGCATTTTTACGAGTCGTATTAGTTTCTCTGGTAACCCCGTTTCTTAAGGATGTCCAAATGCATTCACGATGTATAGAGACGAAAGCCTTTTCGTAATCAATGAATGAAGGGTATAGTGGTGACTGGAACTCTGCAGATTGCTCAATAATGATTCTTCAAACATTAATATTGTCAGCAAAAGATCGACCCCTGCTCAAAAACCACTTTATTCGCTACGAATATCCTTGTCTAGAACTTTCATTATCCTATTTAGTACTATTTTATAGAAGATCTTGTTTACTGTACTCAATAGACTTATTTGTCTCCAATTCCCACATTTTTTTTGGTCGCCTTTCTTTGGAAGTTTTACTATAATTCCCTCTTTCTAGTCCTCTGGAAATATTTATTCTCTTCAGACTTTTTCTACCAGTGGGTACAAGATGTTTGTGGAACATGCGCTATCTAATTTTAACATATCTGCTGTAATCTGGTTTATGCCAGGGGCCTTACCGTTTTTCATTTGTTTAATAGCTTTACATAGTTCTTCTCTGGTTGGACAGTCTGTATCTATTTGTATTTCCTGTTTATGTTCTATTTGAGGTAGTTGTTATCGTATCTCTTCTAATATTCATAACTTCTTCAAAATGTCCCCTCCATCTTAGTAGTTGTTGTTCAGTTGATGTTAGTATTTGTCCATCCTTGTTTTTTATTGGTCGGTCTTCTGCTTTCTTGTTTTTCCCTGCTATTTTATTGATTGTTTTATATAATTCCTTACTGTTACCTTTTTCTGATGCTCTTTCTGCTTCATTTGTCAGTTTTTCTATGTTTTTAATTTTACCCTCCTTAAAGCTTCTCTTTCCTTCTTTACTTGTCGTTCTATATTGTTGCTGTATTTTCCTCATCCTCATTGGCTTGTAGTCTTTTTTGTTCAATCTTCCGTCTCTGTTTCACCTTTTCCCATATTTCTTGGTTAATCCATTCTGCTCTCTTCTTTGTTTTCCTTCCCACTATAGTGTCAAATATTTTTTTAATAGCTTTTTTACAGTTTTGCCACACGTTTTCTATCGAATCGCCGTAATTAATTGTTTCTGCTTCTCATTTCATTTCTATTTTAAAATTCTGTTTGATTTCTTCATTATTCTTCGCTTGTTCGATATTGTTCCGCGTATTTTTGCTTTTGAAATCTCGCTTTTTCTGTTTCTTGAACTTCAGTCATACTTTTGCTAAGACCACAAAGACTGTTTTAAAATTACCTGGCTGTCGCCTGATCACAAAACGGTGAATCAAATTGATCATATTTGTACAAGTTCGAAATGGAAAAAACCGTTATTAGATGTTACAAACAAATGAGGTGTCGACGTTGATATGGATCTGCCAATATTTAAAATTCCATTGAGTGCTCTATAATTAGTTGAAAGCAACCTTCCAGTATCAAAGATAAAATTGTTTTTATTTTTTTTAAACTTGAGAATCGCTTTCATTTTGTGCAACAGTTAAATGTATAATACTAACATAATAATGCATATTAGCGTTATCACATCACATAATAGAATTAATTAAATAGTTTACTTCTTACTAGTCTAGGTGCCCCACAGTTAAATATTACAGCAAAGAACAGAGCTCCAAAAGTTGCTTTATAGTCATATTCAACTAAAATTATTATGCTACAGTTTGTGCATACAGGGTTATTCAAATTCGACTGGCACCATTGAGATCTCGCTTATTATAAGAGATAGAGATTCGTTTAAATTGCGGCAAAGTTGCGGAATTTTATGATTATTGATAATCTGGAATGAAAATCGAAGTAGCTGCTTTTGTTTCGTAAATATGGGCAAAAAACGAAAAAAATCGATTTTTGTTTTTCGACTCTTATTCCTTTATTTACAAAAATTTTAAAAATCTGAAAACACTTTTCCACAGCAACTTTTGGATATTTCTGTCTAATCATATTTGAAATAGCACGTTTCGTTTTTCTGGAACCGTCATCAACTTCATTTTTTTAAATAGCGGCGCTCTTTTGTTTTGGCGCCATTTTGTGGCATTCATTTTTCTGATTTCAAAAATGTATAACACCCTAGCATTCGCTCTTCATTACAATACAAAAATCTGCAAATTAGTAGATTATTATTACTAATAAGGGTAACAGCTGTAAAACAAAAGACTTTTTTTTGTTATTTCAGATAAATGAACACGTTCCTTGCATTATTTTTGTTTGCAAACTTAAAAAGACACATTGTAATAATGCTGTCAACCATATTAAACAGTTTATAACATTTTAAAATTTTATTGATCAAAATAACAAGGAACTAACGAAAAACAACTAAAAATCTTAAAAAAGATGCTCAAACTGCGACCCATTTTTACGTAAACATAAATTTATTCTTCTTCTTATGTTGTTTACTGCTCTATGAATATCTCTTCTCTGAAGCGAAGCAAAACCATTAATAATATTTGCTCGAAGATCTTCCACATTGTTTATATTTTCTTTATAGACTCTGTTTTTCAAAGTTCCCCATAAAAAAAAATCGAGACGCGATAGGTAAGGAGACCTTGCTGGCCATTCTACGGCACCTGCATTACCTATCCATTTATTTGGAAATTCCTGGTGAAGGAACTCTCTAACTGCAACAGTGTTATGGGGAGGGGCGCCATCTTGCTGGAACCATACATGGGGTAATTGACGCAAAGGAATGTCCTCTAAACACTCCATCGACTGTGTTCTTAAAAAATTCAGGTACCGCTCTCCATTTAAATTTTCCTCATAAATGAATGGACCTATAATTCGATTTCCCAATATTCCTGCCCAAACGTTCAAACCAAAACGTACTTGGTTTCTTACTTCCCTATACTCTCTAGGATTTTCTACGGCCCAGTAGTGTTCATTGTTTCGGTTAAATAGCCCTTGATTTGTGAATTTGCTTTCATCTGACCATATAATATTATTTAAAAAATTGTCATCATCGTTAATTTTTTGTAATAACCAGTTACAATACTCTAAACGTCTAAGATTATCCCCAGGTCTTAAAGATTGGCAAATATGAATTTTATATGATTTGTAATGGTTGTTTTTTAACGCTCTCCACACTGTTGTTTGTGGCAAATTTAAATTTAAAGCTATTTCATTTGTGGATGCGGTAGGATTATTGTTTATCTAAAATTATTATAGATTACAAAAATGTTATAATTAAAAATTGCAAATTAATCAAACCTCTTGTAGAATGTTTTCAGTGTTATCTTCTAAAACTCTATTTCCGTAATTTTCACGAGGTTTATTAAATGAGCCGTATTCATTTAAATTTCGATGCAGTTCTAAAAAAAATCTTCTATTTGGTTGTTCCCTTTCTGGACACATTTCTAAATAACGATTGCTGGCTAGTAAGGCATTTTTATGACAAGTATAAAGCGCTTGTATCATATCACATTTCTCTTCATTTGAAAAAACCATTTTTTAAAATATCTCAAATGAAATTTTACAAATTACCAATAAGATGAATCACTTTTGAGCTTGTCAAACTACAACTGCTTGCGCTTTTGTTTCGACTAGAAGCGTCTATTTCTATTTTGTTTTAGAGTTACGCCGTCTTTTGTTTTACAGCTGTTACCCTTATTAGTAATAATAATTTACTAATTTGCAAATTTTTGTATTATAATGAAGAGCGAATGCTAGAGTGTTATACATTTTTGAAATCAGAAAAATGAATGCCACAAAATGGCGCCAAAACAAAAGAGCGCCGTTATTCAAAAAAGTGAAGTTGATGACGGTTCCAGAAAAACGAAACGTGCTATTTCAAATATGATTAGACAGCAATATCCAGAAGAAAAAGTTGCTGTGGAAAAGTGTTTTCAAATTTTTAAAATTTTTGTAAATACAGGAATAAGAGTCGAAAAACAAAAATCGATTTTTTTCGTTTTTTGCCCATATTTACGAAACAAAAGCAGCTACTTCAATTTTCATTCCAGATTATTAATAATCATAAAATTCCGCAACTTTGCCGCAATTTAAACGAATCTCTATCTCTTATAATAAGCGAGATCCCAATGGTGCCGGTCGAATTTGAATAACCCTGTATACATTGCATTGATTCAGATTTGGAACCTGTATGTGGCAAAATATAATTATTATAAATAATGCTTTCTCTAATCATTTTACAACAAAACAATAAATAATCAAAAAATGGTTCAGTGTTAAAAACCGCACACAATGCATGATTTACTTATTCAATCACAACAAAACATTTCCATAAAATTAAGCACACCCTTTAATATTTATCCAAATTAATGAATATTTACTTTTAGTTCTTAAAGTCATGGACAGCCAATTTTAATAATTCGGTTAATTTTTAAACGGCTTTGCTTAGTTTGCTGAAAAATGGTTGGGTTATATGTAAAAGTAACTCATGCATTAGATGAAATTTTGAATGCTGAGAAAACTACTTAATTACTATTTTGTTCTAAAATAATTTGGGGAGTCAATTTTCACTGTTTAAATTTGCATGGTAAACTTGAAATTTGAATCAACGCCCTGTATATATGCTAAAACAGTGATGCATGCTTAGCTCTTCAGCTGAAAGATAACTCACACCAAAAACGATTATACAACTGTGAATTGATGTTATAAACTACTAAAGATTAACATTTTTAATACTTAGTATATGGAAACAGAAATTGCACATCTATAACAAAATAAATATTTGTGTAGGACATTTTTAAGGAGTTTTTATAACAAAAATTGTTGTTTTGGATCATTTTCATAGAAGCATCTAATACTCACATTACATATCTGGATCAATTATTGGTTATTTTTTTATTCAAAGGCTAAAGAAAAATATACAAGGGTGTTCCACTTAAAAAAGAAATATTATATGTGTGTGTGTGTGTGTAAGTGATAAAAATTAATCTATGCCACTTTGTAGCCTGCACACTCATATTTAAAATAAAACAACTTGTTTTTATAACAATTAATAATAAAATATAAGTGGTAAAAAGCATTCCACTTCTTGAACAATTGCATTTTTTAAACATTTCTCTAAAGTTCTGAAATACTTCTACGGTTGCCATTAAGCTATTAAATAATAAATAAATATTATTATTTGAGAAAATTATATTCCCTCCTGAATACTGATACTTTTTAATAAGTAATCAATTTAGGATCAATGCCAATGTAGTTAATAATTGTTATCAGTATAATGAAATCTAAAAACAATTATATAACTTATATCTACATTATTTTGTAAGTTGTTACAACTACTCAAACATAGAAAAGCTTAGCACAAAGATAAAAATATAGTTAAAAAACATACACAAGCAAGTGTTACGAAATAAAAACAAAAAACACTTACCACATGAGAACACGCAGGGTCTTCCAAATTTGTAATAGTGCCACCGTTAGCTTCTAATACTTCCCCCATGTGTTTTTCCTCTTCCTCGGGAAAACCGAGGAAGCAAACTTTAGCACCATGGAAAGGCTTTAGTTTATGTTCAGCCTGCAACATAATAAAAATTACCATTTTACGATTCGAAGACTGGACCTGTGTTAACAAATTTGTTGTTTTTAAATTGATATTTATTCAATTTAATGTCTTTGTTTATGACGCAGTTTGAAAATATTTTAATCATAGCATAAAAATCAATAATCAGTTCAATTTTGCGATTTTGCAATATTTAACATCAAAGAGTGGAAGCCGATTAAATATCAGTTAAAGCACTTAGGTCAAGGGCCACAAAGTGACCCCTGCTCGGAGACTGCCTGTCCCCAATCTCGTCTGTGGAAAACTTAACAAACAAAGAAAGTTTTGCAAATTCCAACGTTCATTTGAGACTTTCCTTGATATTTATTCCATAATTACGCAATCCCAAAACCTGCAGATATTAATCACTGCATTCGAAACTCACTGTTTAATGTAGCCACCGCTTACTTGACTGATTGTACGGGGTAATTTTTAAGCATATTGTTTTAAATATTAAGCCTTAGAGTGAGATTCTTTTATATCTCCATTAATCAAAATATTCAAGACATTTTGATGTGTAAAAGCAGTTGTTATTTGTATCTGTAACAAAGCCATTTAGCCTGTTCAAGAAGAAACGGTAAATTGAAATCTTTTCAGGGAGAATTTCAAATGCTTCTCCACCAAAATTAAATAAATGTTTGCCAGTGAGTAAATAACTAAAGTTTGAACAGTTTGCCCAAAAAGTGAGAATTTATAAACCCAAAAGTGTTAGTTTTATGGAGCTAAAGGGGTTTATGTTTATATAAACTAAATTTTTTTCTCTCTTTGTAAGTAATTTACCATGGAGAAATACAATTCTTACTGGAGCAATATTAAAAACAAAGGAAAATTGGTTGTTTACTGTATACGTCTTCACTGGTTTATTTAGAAATTATTTAATTGTTTGTTTCTATCTTTTTATGGTAATTTAAAATTATTTACAATTTCGAAAAATGTAGCAACAATATACAACAGTTAACTTCTATATTTAAATAGATACATATTAGCAAAATTATGGTATATAATTTCCGTGGCGTTCTATTAAACCAAAATATGAAGTTCTATTTACCTCAACAGTTAATTGGAGCATTAAAAATGCTACAAACTTGCTAACCTAACCTAATTCTGGTCTATTCCAATTAGAATTAGTCTTTTAAGCACAATTTCGTACGTTCAACATTTAATAAATATATTTATTTATAAAAAATTACTTCTAAATTCTCATATTATTAATAATAAACCAGCCACAAGTCTCTACTAATATTTAAAACTTAAATACACTACGACACGGAACACCAAAGATAATACTAAAGGAAACTTACCACAAATCCATCTGTAGTTGCACTAAATTCTAAGTTGCATCGTTGTTCCCAGCTCGAAAGCACCCATGACTGGTGAACAACAGGAACTCTAAACGTAGCAGCATATTGATATTTGTCTCCTCCGCTCAGGTTGGCTATTAAATGCGTCACTTTCGCCGACATTTCTTTTCGTATAGACCCACCCATATGATGCACCAAAGGCACTAAACGAGTCTGTAAAATATTTACAAATAAAGTAATTGTAGTATCTCACCGTCAGGCAAACTTACTAAATCATCCTTATTTCGAAACCCTGTAAAACAAACCACTACTCCCGTCATAGCGAGATTGAACAACGGCCGCGTATTATCGGGTAACCTTTCCTTTTTATTTGCCAGTTGTTGCAAGGCAACGGGCCCCAAAATCGTCTGCCGAAGCTTGCATAAGGTGCTATACAGTTCGTCGTCGAAAGGCTCTAACACAAATATTATTTTGTTGGACTTTTCATCGATGTATTCGAGTCCATGATCAGATGTGATGACAGGTACTCCAAACGATTGTGCAGCGCTGCATACAACGTTATCGTTTGCCAATGACCCGACGAGGCATATCCTCTTATCTAGGGGCAGCGGCACGGCTGTTAAATAGATTAAAAAACTATTAAATTGAAATCATGTGAATTATGGCAGGTTTGGTTAATGTAACCTTGAAAATAAGTACTACATAACCTCACATTTGGAAGTAGCAGAAATTGCGTTTTTCGAATACAGAATCAAAATTTCGTTAGCGGGACTTACTTTCGTTTTTCGAATGATCCTCTCCATTGGAGTCGCTACTTATTGAAGACTGTTGGTGGATATGAGCGTTGCCTTCGTCCATTTTGGAGATACAATTTATTTGTGGTTACATCAACAAAAAAGACAGTTCGTACGAACAGCACACATTTAAATATTAATTACGAACACGATAATGCTACACTAGGTAATAAATAGAACGTCTTTATTAATTCCCAACATTTTGGATACATTTTCTCGGGCAATTTTCGTGGTTCAGGAAAAAATGCACGGCCGAACTTTAAAGTTAAATACTCTCTTCCTATTGGCTGACGTTTGAAACTGACAGGTACAAAATTGCTAATTTTTATTTGCCCTAAATGGTCTTCACGTCAACAAATTCATGTCCGTTGGTGCAAACCGACATATGAACGAAAAGAAGGTGCGACTCACGTAGAGAATGTTTCATATGATTTATTGATCATCGATGTCTACCGGCGTTGACCGTTCAAAGAAGTGACTCAACTAACATTTCCATACACGCGCCAAGAATTATTTGGGAAATTTATACATTAAAATTCGTTATGAATAATAAACCATCCTGCAATCCTCTCCTTTTTTAATTCAAGTTAA
This sequence comes from Limonius californicus, assembly GCA_014611495.1. NCBI lineage: Eukaryota > Metazoa > Arthropoda > Insecta > Coleoptera > Elateridae > Limonius > Limonius californicus. The sequence continues at coordinate 48,034 of JABXWE010001263.1, forward strand.
GCTAAGTAGAAGTCCTGAAGTTACAACGGTATAACCAAACAGAATTGTTAATGCCAGAGGCAACAAATACAGGGTGTTGAAAAGCCGACCACTGTTAACCGGCGCTAAAAGGATTGCTAATTTAGCGTTGAAGACGAAAACGGCCGAACCTTGTGTGTTCAGTAGTGTTATATTATATTATATTAGTATTTATACCAACGGCATTACTGTTTTGTAACGAACACTTTGTCAAATCCGATCAAAACGCGGAAAACCCCGAATTGTCGACGGGGACACTTTGCCGAATACGACCATAACGCCGAAATAAAATCATGGCCAAAACGCTGATCATGTCCAAAACGCTAACAGAAGAATGTGACTAAAACGCTAAACACTCGTAACGGGCAGTTAGTCGTTCGCAACCAAAACGGCGATATACGTAACTGTGTATGTTTTAATAATGTGCATTCGAATTCAAATTATTTGGTAGGGTAGAATAAAAACATTAACACGTTTTTAGTATCAAATATCTAGACTAACTGCTGTTCAGATAGGCAATATATAAAACAATTTAAATTAAATACATGTGCCGTTAATAAAAGGTTATTAAGTAATAACCGTTTTTCATTCTTTTAGGTAAGCACGTTCAGAGTAGTGTACACGTAAAAAAGCACATGTTTTTGATTATCATTAATTGTAATATTAATAATTTAAGTTTTTGTTTAAAATGAATATGATTTTGTCAAAAAAAATAATTGATAGGCTGCGTCAGGTGTCAAAACATTTCGATTTAAATAAGGAATATAGCTATAATATCAGTTTTAATGTAAATGACATTTTCAAAAAGTTATTTAAATATTTTAGATTTGGTTAAGTAATTTGTGTTAATTTCATTCAGGATGTCCTGGCTGAGAAACTTGAGAGAATGGTGGGGCTGCACGTCGTTACAACTATTCCGGTACAGCGGCATCAAAAATCAAAATAGCTATGATAGTGGCTAACCTCCGATAGGAGAAAGCACCGCAAGAAGAAGAAGAAGAAGTGCTAATTTCACTCTGCTTTTCCATTGCTTGAGGAAGTCACATGTTTTTTGTAAAATGTACTTATTTTTGTTTGTATTATGATTTTGCCATGGTTACTTATTAAAAAAAAAAGACAAAAACCACGGGGACTTATCATGAATAAATCAACGCGAACAGATGCTCGTCTGGCAAGTCAATTAAAATTGTAATTTAGTGTTTATTATATCCTGTTTGAATAAAACTATATTATTAAATGTTACGGTTCAAATCATCGTTATTTGTTACTTATTTGCGAAACAAATCAAAGTAGCGTCTGTAACTTCAGTTGTTTTTCGACATGTTTTGTTTGTATCTGCGTTTGATGCTTAAAAAGTCAACAAATTTCAAGGTTACGAATCATCTACAAGATAGACGAAAGTTTTATACCTGTTAATTATTTGCATCATATTCTGGAACTACAACTGGAATAGCAATACAATTTTATTTAACATAAATTAAAACAAATAATTAACATCGAATCAACAACAATTAGAAAAGTGAGGTTAAGGAAAAGGTTTGGCGTTAACAATTTTAAAAGAAAATAAAAATGCGCAACGTATTTATGAGTTTATTGATATATTTGAACATCTGAAGTAATAAGCAGTAAATAAAATTTGGGTTAATTACCTTGCGAGACGATTTTATGAATACGAAGATACCCAGTCTAAAGTTTTTCTGCGAGAAACTTAGAAAAAGCAACAAGTGATGGACTTTCGTTTTGAAGTTCAAGATCAACAGGGCAGGGCGCAAGAGTGCCACCCTAATCATCTAGCTAGTGAATATTAACAACACCAAAAGAGAGTAAGCAAGTACATCTATGTGAAAAGGTGGGTGCGTTTGAAAGTGCTTTGTTAAATTAGACCTTACGATTTATTTCATGTAATTTTGTCATTTAATTGTTAACACTGTTTAACGTTTTATAAAAAGAACTTAGATAATTCGATAATATTTAATTCATTTCTTCGTTGCATCAATATTTTATAAGTTCATGTTTACGACCTTGTATCCTTCGCCTTGTTCAGTTACCCAGCGCAAGAATTTAAAAGTTATACAGCAGTTACCAAGATTTGTATTATAAACCCTGAAATGAAAGTTCTTTTAAAGTTTGTGTTTCAAGTGTGCCCTTTGTGTTGTTTCAACAACTTATGTAACAATATCGTAATATTTTATTTCATCTTTATTACGGGTGTTAGTAAAGCAACATTCTCCCTTTTTTCAAACGTAATATTGCCGTCCCTTCAATGTGGGGCTCATATATAGGTCCCTCAGTGAAACATTACAATTATATATATATATATATATTGTTATGATAAATATATGAGTAGGCCATGGAGGTACCAATGCTGCACAGCAAGCAAGTATAAGAGCATACTTTATCTATGCATCTCTGTACTAGATAATTATGTATTTATAAATTTGTTAAATGTTTGTCATATTGGAGGTGGCATTGGAAATCATTAGAATCGTATTAAGAACGTGAACGTATAACA
>JABXWE010001266.1:0-49942 GCA_014611495.1 Limonius californicus
ATTTCATGGAAACAATAACGAGAACTTTAATGTTGCACGTATCTGCCGATAAGTGACTGACTGCCACTTGATTATGTAAAGATTAATATTGAGTTGACGCTCTAGTTGCTCTTCTGGAAGTACTGTTAAAAATGATAAATTTCGTAAATACTACATTTGACAACAGTGCAAGGCCATGGTATTGTGATGAAAAGTAGAAAATTTGTTGTTCGACATTTGTCAAAATCTTTGATTTACTTATCGGGACGTTTGCATTGTCATTTTCCTTCAGTTCCTGTCATTCAGTTTATTAATTACCTCTTTTTACCAGACGCGGTTAAAAATGATAAATGAATATTATGTAATTTAAAAATTTAAATGATAAAAACGTAATTTTTGGACATCTCGATTTTGCTTCATGTAATGTCGGCCTACTAATTAAATTCTCCATAAATGCAAAGACATCGTCAACGTTGCCAAGTATAATATTCTTTAAGTGTCTCGTGTGAGGAAACTAAGCACTATAGGAAGTTCGTGTTAGTGTTTTTGAGGACTGTATTTCTTACAGAAGAGTGCTACCTGAAGCTTTTAAGGTATTTAAAGGACACCCTGTATAAATCTGATAATTTATGGTCAACATGGACAAGAAAACTGCCAATACAATCGGAGCAAGAGCGGCTGGTTTGACCAGAGCTTATTTGAAGGTTTTTCAAAATCATCGTTCCTTACTTTAGATGTCTCTTACTGGACCCAAGGAAATTATTGGAGATAACCTTGCAAGCCATCTATCAGCAGCAGTTATTAATAAATGCCAGGAAGAAAACATAAACTTCATATTCCTCCCACCAAACAGCACGCATTTGACTCAACCGCTTGATGATGCCTGTTTTCGACCAATGAAGATTGCTTGGAGTTTGGAAAAAATCGAACCAGGGCGTGGTATGAAAAGACCACTTTCCAAGGCTACTAAATAAGGCATTGACGTCTACTGAGGCATCGAGTTCTAAAATCATCAAGTCTGGTTTTGAAGCAACTGGACTGCATCCAATAAATCGTGGCAGATTGCTAAAAAAAAACTTCCACAGGAAGTGAACACTGAATCAGCATCATCAATCATCGCAGAAACAATACAAGACATGTACAAGAAAACCCGATGTAAAGACCCTAGTAGTAGAACTGTAAATCGGCAGAAACTTAATATGGCTCTTGGAGAAAGTGTTACCGCCGATGAATTTGTAGACACCAATACCAGTTCTTCAAAATATACTGAAAAAATTATTAGTGACAGTGTGAGCGAAGAAGGTGAGATTCATTCAGACGAAGAAGATACAAATTTAGACCAAGAAGATATTAATATTAATTCAGGCCAAGAAAGAATTTATGAAATTCATGAAAATGTTAACCCAGACAACATATACACTATTCACGATTGCTTTGCCATCCAGCAGGCTGTTTTTTTTTCTTAAGTTGCCTTTCTTAAATATTATTCGATTGATTTCTAGCAATGTCAAAATGAAATTGCCCTGTTGCCGGCTCTAGAGTCCCCCACTTTTCTGAAATAATCTAGTAAGTGTAGAATTAATAAAACACATAATATATTATACCTTCTTAATTGTCAGAATGGCGAAAGTTATTAACAAACTTACAAAACTGCAAATTGTGAAAGCTTTCAACTATTATAAAAGAGATAGGCCAGACTTCACACGATATACGATTATAAATCGATTAAGTGATATATTTGGGGTAAGCATGTATTATTTCTTAAATATGCAATTGCAAATTACTTATAATTATAGGTGTCTGAGCGATCTATAAGGGACATTTTATCACAAGGACAGGACGTTTTGAAATCCTCCATTTGTAGTATACGCACTAAGACGGACGTTTTCTTAAATTACACGTTTAGAAAAGATTTGCAGCGACAAATTTGGCAGTATCATCTGAAGAATGAACATTTTACTCTCGACAAACTCTTGGCCGACTCTCGCGAAAACTTGCAATACAAAGGGGGCAGGACTACTTTATTCAAAATCAGGGTGGGGCAAAATCTGATTTTTATTAAAAAAATCAAAAACCATTGATTTTTTAAAAAAAATCACGATTTATTTGATTTTTTTGATTTTTTAAATTTGAATATAAAATTTGAACATTTTGATTCTTTGAAATTATTGTTAATTATTTTAATGTATAAGTCTAAAAATTATAATACAATTTGCGGCTCAAAAACTTGTGACAACGCATTTGTCGCGCTTCTTGCAAGAAAATTCTTGTCGCGATTTGTTTTCCCTCTGTCCTATACACTCACTATACAGTGCCGAGTGAGGCACGAACACGAACGCGTTTGTTGTGCTTTTTGCAAGAATATTCCTGTCGAGGCTTGTTTTCCTCCTCAACCTATAAATTGACGTTGCCCAACAATTTCACGCATTTCGCTAGTTAGGTTAGTTAAGAGAAGTGAAAACATATAAATAAAGTAAAATGAGTGGAAGAAAAGAGGACCCAATATGGCAGTTCTATATTAAGACAACAAATCCAAATAAATTGGGGTGTAGGGCTATTTGTAGAAAGTGCATGAAAGATATTCAAGGGTTAGTCCAAAGACTTAAAGCACACCACGATGTTTGTAATTATCAACAGAGGAATACAGGTAATTAAATTAATATTAATTATATAAGTTAAGTAACATAGTATATATAATATAAGTATTCATTTATAGATATTTTAGGATATAGATTTTAGGCATGTAGGATTGTTTTTAAAATTTAAATGTTAGGTGAAATCTAACATCTAACACGTGGCCTTTAATGTAACTTTTTTAACGCGACCTTTCCCAGTTTAATTAAAGATTATCTTTACTCTTCTATACTTACTTAATTTTTAATTTTTTTCAACTTAAAAAAATAAATTTGCTTTTACATCTCTATTAAACATTTTCACTTTATTCAAAATCAATAATTCAATACTATATCAATATATCATCAATTAATCAATTTCAATTTTCAATTATGTTTTTTCTCTTTCCACTTTTCCAGAGAGTCGAATGTCGCTTGACAGTTTTGCTAGCACATCATCTGCCTCAAGTTGTAGTTCACTCATGACGGATAGTTCATACGTTAGAAAAACTCCACCGAAAGTACCAACAAGTCCAACAACTTTTGAGCCAGTCCAAAAAAAGAAAGCAATCGAAACTCAGCCTACCATGAGTGGTTTTGTAATGCGGACTTCAACTGCTGAAAAACATAAAATTGACAAACAAATAGCAAAGGCTATTTTTGCTACTAATTCGAGCTTCAGATGTATTGAGAATTTAGAGGTGAAAAAAGTCATTCAGTTATTAAGGCCTGGTTATACACCGCCCTCGAGAAAAACGGTAGCAACAAGTCTTTTGGACAAAATCTATGAAGAGGAAAAAGAAAAATGTTTCTCCTCCCTGTCAGGACAGTCCGTAAATATGTCAATTGATGGGTGGTCAAACGTGCACAACGAACCAGTGATATGTGCAACGATAACCACTGAAGATGGACAAGCCCTCCTATACGAAACTATAGACACATCAGGAAATCCACATACTTCAGAATATTTAACTCAAATAGTTTGTGACTTGATTTCTTCATGTGAATTAAAATACAAGTGTACCGTAAAATCTTTTGTGACAGACAATGCCGCAAATATGACACTTATGAGAAAAACATTAGAAGAAAAAACGAACGCAAAAGTTATAACTTATGGCTGCTCTGCACATTTTTTTAATTTACTGTGCAAGGACTTTCAAGTTAAAGACGTTAAAAAACATGTGGTCCAAATTGTTAAGTATTTTCGAAATAACCATTTGGCTAGAGCTAAATTCAGTCAAGCAGGAGGCAGCGCTTTAGTCCTTCCAAGCCTTGGCGACTGCTTAGAGATGTATGTCACTCAGTGGGACATCATATTAAAAATCTGCGAAGAAAATAAAAAGGAGATTGATTCCACTATTTACCGAAAAGTTTCAAATATTGCGATTAAACATGCAGCGCAAGATTATTTAAACATTTTAAAACCTATATCAGTTGCTCTTGATACTGTGCAGAGGAAAAATGCTACTATCGCAGATGCTGTAGAGCAGTGGAAACATGTACAATATATCTTTGATGAATCTGTGGAATTACCATTACAAAAAACACAACAATTTAATAATCGATATAAGCAAGCACTAACGCCATATCATTTTATAGCGTATATGTTGAATCCACAAAAAACAAAATACCAGTTAACACCAGAAGAAAAGAATATAGCTTTAGAAACAATTAACGAGTTATATGAAAACACTGGACTGTTACCTTTAGTAATAAAGTTAAATGCCCGCAGTGCTCCATTTAAGCAAGTTGTTTTCGGACGAAGTAATAAAAAATGTAAACGGACTACAATGGTGGTTATCACAAAAAGATGAGCCGGAAATCTTGAAACAGTTGCCAATAATAAAACAGTTCCTGTGTGCAACTGCTTCTTCAGCTTCAGTAGAACGCGTATTTAGCTCTTTTGGTCTTGTACACTCGGATATTAGAAACAGATTAGGCATAGAAAAATGAGGAAAACTCGTGTTTTTGTTTAAATTGTATAACGAAAATGAATAGACTGAAAATATACAGTAATAAAATTTAGGTGTTACGTTTAGTTTAAGAATTTGGAATTATGTACTTCTTTTTTCTTGTTTTTGCTAAAAGCAAATTCTTCTTTTGATCTTTGAGAAAACTTTTATATTATGTTGTTATCTGGTTCTGAATAAAAAAGAAAAAAATTGATTTAAATCATGATTTTAATTTTAAAAATCAAGCGATTTAAATCATGATTTTAATCGTGATTTTAATCACTTGATTTTAATCAGCCCAACCCTGTTCAAAATTATTAAATCAATGGGTTACAAACACAAAATAGTGAATGAACGCCAAATTTTATGTGAACAAAAACACGTCGTTGCATCCAAAATTAAATTTTTGAGACAATTTCTCCAATATCAAAATTCTAGTGAAAATGTGACATTCGTGTACCTAGACGAAACGTGGATCTACCACAATGGATCCGCGAGTCGTCAATGGGTACACGAAACCGATCTTAAAAGTAACCCAGCCAAAATTAAAAGTGAGGGAAAGAGGTTCACGATTTTGAATGCGGGATGTAATTTAGGCTTTTTGGAAGGGCGCGACATGTTACTAGACTTAACGAACAACGACAGGAACTATCATAAAACTATGAATGGCGAAATTTTTCAAAATTGGTTGATTAATCAGCTGATTCCTGCTTTGGACAAGTTGCAAGGAAAATTTGTCGTGGTTATGGACAAGGCACCATATCATTCAGTGCAGTTTGACAAGCCGCCCACATTTTCTTGCAAAAAGGGTGTAATGCAGGAATGGTTGGTTAACCACCACAATGTCGAAATTCAGGGCAAAATTACTAAGAAAAAACTATGGGAGTTAATTAACCTTTTACAGCAGACGGAAATAAAAGATACGTAACTGACGAAATTTTGAAAAAGCGCAACTATGAGGTTCTTCGATTGCCTCCATACCATTGTCAATACAACCCAATTGAAATGGCGTGGGGGTTTTGTAAGACCTATTGTATAAGCACATAAATTCGCAGCCAAAATCGAAAGACAAGGTTGCAAATTTATGGCGTGAGGCTCTTTCAAAATGCACCCCGACATGTGGCAAAATTTCTGTGTGCATTGTGAAAAACTTATTTCGGAAGACTGGACAAAACATATGGGAAATCTATCGTTTGAAAATATTCCTCCTTTCATTATTTCAATTGGGGAATCTGATTCAGAATCGGAGGGTGCCGATGATTCAGATACTTCTAGTGATAGCATGACGGTGGAATACGGTAGGAGATATTCTTTTGGCATCTAAATTGTGAATGAGTGTTTTACAGTTTTTATCTCGCCCGAGAAAAACACTGACCTCAGTGTAATACGAACTTGGGTCTCTTAGCACCAGAGAAAAACAGTCAACCACACTGGACTACCATAATATCAATTTGAAACATGAGCGGCATGGACGTTAATTCTTCTTAATTTGCTGCAAGACCTGAATATAGGACAACAAACAATGATGTGGAATATGCTCTGTATACATACGATTTGAGTTCAGAATTCTCGTGTAAAAAGAACAGCAATATGTATTTGGAATGTGTTACGACAACATTTAAATTATAGTTATTATTTTATTTATAATGAAATCATTATCATATCTAAGTATTATAAATCAATATTGAGCAGCAATAGGCGGACGTTAAATGAACAAACAAGCTCCACTGGCAACATTGCCTGCTTTCAAAAAACATAACCTCCATCAAGAAAAACTAGCACAACCCAACTTAATTACTTGACAAATATCATTGATACCACACATTCCCCCAGATTTCCACAGCCTACTAAGTAGCAAATCAATCCTGAATAGATTATACTTGCCACATATATTTGTATAATTGATTGTATATTTTACAAAGGTTTTCCAAGAAACGTAACACAAGGCATAATGCAGATTGTAATCATTATTTCATTCCAAATATTTAGTTTTACATATTAACCCCAGTTTCCATTCATTTCATTGTATAAACTCATAATAATTTCATCAACTATGTGCAAACTTATCGTGAAGGTACCGCAAAATGAAATTACAAAGGAACAACTCTGTTGTTAATTATTTCTCTGCCACACTTCGTTGATATTCAAATTTAGCTGTTTCTAAAACGGCTGTACATGTTTGATGACACGTTTGTGAGACACCAAAAATTTCTATTGTAATGAGTGAACAAAACAGCCGTAGGTTAAGTTAGCTACCGTTAAAAGTACGTAAAACAACCACATACCGCCTGTTTTCTTTCTTGGTTACCTTTCGTAATTAAGAAATACTATGTAATTTGACCAAAACATCTTGCACAACAATAATAGTCGTAAATGTAAACGCATTTTTAGGGAAAAAGTAAAACGGCGCTAATCTTTTGATCTGGTGAATAATCACGAACAGAGTTTTTAATATAAAATTTAATTCCAGGAAAATATATCACTTGTGATACCTTGGATAATTGGTTTCATCACGTTCATGGCCCTGGAAGCAGTTGCCATGGTTTACTCGAACGTCTTGAGAGACCACGTAAATAGAGTAAGTAGAATTTTAATCACTTTACACACCTGAACTATTTTACGAGGCAATTAGCGCCAATTCTCGTAGACATTAGCGCGTTGCAAAAACACAATTTTCCTTTAGACTTGACTTTAGTTAACTAATTTAAGAGCATTATAAACAACCCTTTGTACTCGGCAGTGACTAAGTTTATAGAAATACTTATTTTGAGCACTTCTCTCCGAAGCTTAATGTATCATTTATCCTACTCTCCTGGATTGATTAATGAATTTTGTAGATTTGGCAGAAAATATTAGTAAAGATATACCGAAATTTATAATCTGGTAGAACTTAATTATATCAATGGCCAAAGATTTTTGATTGAATTAAATCAATTATAAACATATTTATCTATAGATTCTTGGTTCGTCTCAAATGAGATACTGTTGTGATGAAAAGCCGAGATGTTTATTCATAGTGTTTGCTTTCAGCAATTCGACGCCTTATGCAAAGCAGAAGTGGCGTTTTTTATATCGAGGACAGCAATTAACGTAAGTGTTTAACTTCTTTAATTAAAGCCTTTCCACATCTCTCGCAATTTGCCCCAATGACTTGCACTTTTTCAATGGAATATGCAAATCCGCATGCAAATTATTAGCTGGAATTCGCAAAGTAATGTGGATGCAAATTAGAGCTCAACTAGATTTACGCTCCTGCCCGAATATTACCGTTTACCGCATCACATATCTCGTTTACTTCCCTCGAAATGAAAGTATGAATATTTTTCAATTCCAAAGCATTTGCGCTGGAAATTTATACGTTCACATAAAATTTTACGGATACTTAAACTATGTTCCCATATTCTCGTAGATGAACGAGATTATTTTTATTTTCTTTTCTAGTTTTGGAAAAATCTTATACTTTGTTAACAAGAGAATGCACATCAAAGATTCCTGTTAGCTTTGTAAATTTAAAAGCGAATTGCCATTTGTATTTCGTAACTGACGAGGGTTCGTTGTTGGGTTTGAATATCCATTTATATGACAGTTTACCATTAACAAATGTTAATGTAAAGTCTGGAAGAATATCTGCAGCTTTCAAAACTTAAAGTTTAGTACAACAATGTAAGTTTAGATTTGTTAAACATATACTTCGATTTGTTAATAGTTTCTTGCCTTATTTCGTTAAAATTCATATTTATATTTTAGTAATAATAATAATAGTTGAGTCAATTTCAACAGGATTTAGAAATTAGTTTGCAAAATTCATTTCGCAATTATTAGTGCTTGCCCTTAAACGACACAAAAAAATATTCAAGTTCGTAATCCAATATAAATATAATAAAACATCAATTGTTATTTTATTTACTCTTCCAAATGTTTATTATTTTCTTTATAAGAAACACCCACCTTATTTATCTGATCGCAACTTTGGTGTACTCCACTCCTGCCTTAAATTTTGAAATCGACAAGCCTTGGCGCGACCCGTCCCTTAGCACGTGATGAATTCCACGAATGAACGCAGTAAACAAGTTGTCCAGGGGTTTGTTAAACCAAATTATTGCAGTTAATTGTTGTATCCAAATCTCGGCCACACATATTTTACTTTTATTTATTTATTTATTTATATTAAATTATTTTTAATTATTTCTTGTAGATTCCAAATTTTCCACAAATGACATTGACGTTTGTGTCAACTTGTCAAAATAAATTATCGACCAGCTTTAAACAACTGCAAATCGATAAATCAAATGAAGAAACCGATGCCAACTTTCTATTTTTCCATAAAATTGGAATGTTTCGGAAATTTTCACTAATTCTGGATCGTAAGTCGAAGAAAACACTTTGAATACGTAAATAAACAGTAACACATTTATTTTAATTCAGAAACACTAACTTATAAGCACCAAATACAGATTTAGAGGAGCTGTAAAAATAGCGTACTTTCAGCTTAGTGGTCAACATGAAAAATCAGAACATGAAAAATAGAACATGAAAAATCAGAACATGAAAACAGAGAACAGCGACAGACGAGAACACTTGAACACTTTGAAAATACACGCAAAAAGTTTCCCCCTCAAAACAAAAATTGACTGGTGCGAGCAATTTTTTAAAAAATGGCAATAAATAGGAAAAATCGGGTCTGTTTCGTTTTCATTCTCCCACCCTGTATATACACCATGCACTGAATTTAGGACACTTACTTGAGATTTGCATGTCATCAAAGTTGCACCACGTCCTCATAGATGAAACAGTTCAAATTATCCGACAGAAGCCGGTATGCAATTATTTTCTATCATAACGAAGAACCTTTCGCCCATGAAGTTTCAAATAAACTGCACTGTAATTAATCAACCATCGTTAGAGTAGAATTTCAAAATTCCAAAATTGGAAAAATTGAATAGAAACTCCGGAGTGGCCGACCAAAAATAGCCTCTGCTAGATGATGCTATGTTAAGAAAAACCAGTGTGGCTGGCACAAACCTAAATTTTACAGAACTGGCCAAGTTATAGTCAGGAGCTCTAGCTGTGGACGAAATCTTTTTAATTTTGAACTCCGTAAGGGAAAAAGTATTCCATTATATTGGAATCTAGCATATATTAGTTCAATCTACAATAAAGGAAACAGAAAAAAATGCTGAAATTATAGAGGAATTAGTGTTACTAGTTCAACGGGAAGGTTGCATCGCAAAATATTAAAGGAAGGATTAACACATTAGCACATAATAGTGCGATTTTGTTTCCTAATGTCTTTATTATAGCAACTTTGATAAAACATTAAATATAAAAATTATTTGTTTGCTTACTGTGCATAATTTAAAATTGTTGCTGACTGTACAGGGTGTTTTGTTTTAGTGGGATAATGGATAACTTCTTTATTTCAAACTTTGAGTTCTCCACACCAAAAAAAGAAAAAAGTTCATGTAAACCTTTGTCCGAAAATGCTTCATTACAGAGTTACAACATTCTAAAGTGAGATTTGTTCGATCACTTTTCTGCAAATAATTATGGTAATGGTTGTACCAACGTTTTAAAATTTTATGTGCATACCTTACTAATCAAGGTTGCAGGTTAAAGCCTAGTTTCGTTTCGATAAGTGCACAACAGGCGTCTCAATTAGGAGGATTAGGAACTGTTACATACAATACCTTTTAGATTATTTTGTTTTCTTATTTTTGACAAAACAGTTTGATTCGGTATGCAAAATACCAAAACAACATACTCTTGTTAAAAGTCGATAAACCCAACCGTGTTCAAGATAATTCAATTATTATGAAAATTCGAGTTGCAATTTGGAAATTTTGTGCTGTATGGATTAAATTCCCAGCATAGATTTAGGACCATACAATAAAAAACTACCCGTTTAAACATTTGTCCGCAAACGTTTAGTTTACAAGGTACAACCCAACAAATGTTTTATGTAAAAATAGTTTGACCAACTATTTTAGGACCAAGTATTAATATGCGTTTAAAATACAGCAGACGCTCGATAACGTAAACACTTCTTTTTTTATTGTTTTTATGATGTACATACCTGACTCAAAGCAAATTATTTGTAGGAAAAGCACTGACTTCATTTTAGTCGTTGTTAAACATAAGCCAGGCGTATTGCATGCGTTTATGCATTGCGACTATGGCATCCACATCTAATAAAAGAAAGTGTTTAAGATTGAGTGACAACGTGAAAATCATAGACGAGGTTGTACTAGGTGTGGGAGTAACACAATTAGCAAAAAAATATTAATTGTGTTATTAAACATTATAATATAATATAATATAATAAAATCAGGCTCGCTAAAGTAAACATTTCGATAATGTGAACAGACTCGGGTCTGAATTAGTTCACGTTATCGAGCGTCTGCTGTAATATATTTTTTTTAATACATTATTAAACCTGTTCAACAAGTTAATGTTATTCACGGTTGAGTTAACAATCATAAGTTTGCACTGTACATCACTTTAAGAGACAGCTACAACAAGCTCCTCACGCACTACACACATTGTTTAATCCGAGTCACTGTTATCTGTTGACATACACATATCTTGAGGAAGAAGTGGTTTTAACCTCACATGCAAATTTTTCTCCCCAACGGAGTAGTGAGCTGCACCTGGACAGGAAGCTATATTTTTGAAAAACGTTCTGTTGCATTTTTGTATGAATTTTCTGACGGTTGGAACACCTAGTTCATCATGAAGGTCTTTATTTCTTATAAACCAAGGAGCATTTGCGGCAATTCTCAGAATTTTGTTTGGCAACACTTGGATTTTGCGTATATGTGTTTTGGAAGCTGCTACCCTAACTGTACATCCATACGTGATTATTGGTCTCAGTAAAGCTTTATACATAAGAAGTGCACATTCAATTTTTAGCGAAGATTTACGATTGATGATTGGATACAGCTGTACTAGTCTCGTATGTCATTCATTTAATTTTTTTTAATATGTATTCCCCACGTTAGTCTTCTGTCAAGGTGTAGACCTAGGTATTTCACAGCCCTATCTTGTGGATTCCAATCTATTTGTATATTATTAATTTTTATTCTTGGTGGGTTATTAGGACGACGTAATGTAAAAATCTTTGTTTCGCATTTTTGAGGATTCAATTCTAAATACCATTTATTGCACCAGTCTGTAATATGATTGACGGCTTCTTGAAGTTGCATAGCTCCCTCAATGATGTCACTATGTTGGGCAATTACGGCCGTATCATCAGCATACATTGCTAGGTGGGTATTTGGTGATGGGACTCGCATAGATATTAAATAGGATGGGACCCAGTATGGAACCTTGAGGCACTCCAGCATTAATTTCCCTTTTAGTTGAAAGTTCAGAAGTAATTTTTATGGAAAAGGCTCTGTTGGTTAGAAAGGAGGCGATTATTCTCAGTAAGAAGGCTGATGTTTGTAGTTGGAGTAACTTATATATGAGTCCCTTGATCCATACCTTGTCGAAAGCTTGTGAAAAATCCAGGAATGAGACTAGCGTGTGCTTTTTACCTTCGAATCCTTTTTCTATAATTTCAGTTAGCCGTATAAGTTGATATGACATGGAATGCTTAGCTCTAAAACCGAACTGGAACTTTGGAATGGCATTATTTTGGGTTAATACATCGTTTAGTTGTTTGGATATTATCTTCTCAAATAATTTTGAAATGGTGCACAATAAACTAATAGGCCTATTGCTCGAAGGTTCATGTTTGTTTTTTCCAGGTTTCATGAACAGCAGGACATATGCTACTTTCCACGTTACAGGAAAATAACCTAATCTAAGACATGCATTCAGAGTAGTTGCTAAAAAGGCAAGTGCTTTTAGTGTTAAATTTTTTAATACAATGTTCGGAATGGAGTCATGTCCAGGAGATTTTCTTGTGGGCAGTCGCATAATTAGTGTTTTAATTTCCCGAAGTGAAGTAGGCTTAATTATTCCAGATTCGCTTGGAAAATGTCGCTCTACGTAATTTTCTACTTCCTTGGTATGCTGACTGTCTTTGTCTATATTTGTTGTGAAAACCTGTGATAGGTGTTCTGCAAAAATGTTGCATTTATCTTTGTCATTGGAGTAGTAATCATCATTTATTTTTAGCGGTGATATTACTGAAGGGTGCCTCAAAATTTTCTTTGTTGCTCGTCACATTGTTGGATCTTTCGGCTCCAAGTTTTCAATATACTTTTTATATGAATTTATTAAATAATTATCTAGGTCTCTTTTTACCTGATGAGTAATTCTATTTAATTGTTGTTTGTATACTTGTTGGCGAGTCCTATGCCATAGTCTCCGAATCCGGTGTTTTTCTTTTATGAGGTTTAACATATACATTGGGGGATCGCAGTAGTTATTAGGGCGTCTGAAGTACTTTTTAACAGTAGCTGTTTGTATGGAGTCTATGGTGGCTTCATTTAATTTATTTATTTCACGATCGACTTCTTTTTTCGTATTAATTGATTTTGGGCATATCAGTTTATCATCGAGTTCATTTTGGAAGGTTTCTCACACAACTAGCCCATTGTCATTTTCTGTGGTTGTGGCTTTAACATAGGAGTATCAGTAAATGTTAATAGGACCGCTGCTGTAATATAGTTTTCTGCAGCAGTTCAATTCTCCTGAGAAAATCTAACAGCGGAATTTTTTACAAATAACGTGGCTTTCTTACTAATGAAAAAAATCAGAGTGTATATTTTCTGGTGGATGAGGGACCATCCTGTACATCCTAAAATATTTCAGCTAGAATAAATGTGCATTTTATCTGGGGACTTCCGCAAACTTTGATAAGTATTTTATAAAACAATACGCATTTGTACATGTCCAATAAAATCCTTACACAATAAAATCTTTACGAAATCGTTGTACTAACTAGAATAATTATTTTGATGCTCTGCAATACTAAAGCCAGAGCTGTTATCTAAATTTGTGTTTTTTGCGTTATTTCGCTACAATATTCTTCACCTCGGTGACGTTAAAAAGCCATAGAACAAAACTCGGCTAACACAAGTGTCACTTTTTGGTTACAAGAGGATAATAGTACAAGCTCGCGGAGAGTTAATCGAGTTTTCCCCTCACGCAAAGGTGAACAAGAAGGCAGTTTTGAAATTTTAAGTACAGTATTTCTTTTTTATCTTATCAAGAGGACACTCGGCAGGCGTAAATATGTAGGTTGCACGAAACCTTTTTCGTTTTAGTGCCTTCGTTATCTGATGTTATTCCGGCGTTGCGTCTGACTTGCGGTTTTGGGAAGGGTTTCGGCCGCTTCTGCACTGCTGCATAATATCATGTCAGCACTTTTCCAAATATTGTTTTAAGTTGGCGCTTTTCAACGAAATCCAAACGGTTACATCCATGCAAAGAGCGCGTCCTTTCGCAACTTCTATTTTTGAGTCTTTTCCATTGATTTTATTCATATTGCCTCCGAGGTATTTTTACCGCTGCTGTTATTTTGGGTTTTGGTTTTTATTATGTATATTTTCTTTATGAGTGACTAAATCGCAGCGATTTGTTTTATTATGAAATTCAATTTTATTATTAATTAATTTTTTACGTACAATACCAGCAAAAATATTTAAAAATATTCATAAATAATTTTTTTGCTCTGAAATAAACAGGATGTATAAAAATAATGTAACAAGGATTGGTAGTACTAGTCAAAATAAGCAAACATTTCCTATAAACAAAATCTAGAAAAAGCGTTTTAAAGATTACATAAAAAATTTCACCACAGCTACTACAAATTTGCAATTTTAATGAAACTTTGCACACTTACGTAGAACAAAATGTTAGAATTAAATTGCTATACGGCTTAGAAATGATAGTCTGGCAGGGGCGAGGACTGGTTTTCCTGATAATATTGATAATTTCAATGCTTTTTAAATCATTCATCATTCATTGACAGCCTTTCTGTCTCACTGCTGGACATCGGTCTGTTCTCTGCCACGTGTTTCTTCTCAGCGCTAAGGTGAAAACACGGGGGACTTACAGCTTAAAGTCGAATCCAAACAACAGAAATTCCAGAAAAGGCTTCTAGCATTAAAATCCCACGGGTGCATGGCGGATTGGAAAATTGTGTATGGTGGGTTGCAGACAAGATTTTCAAAGATCTGCATAGCAATGCTCACGGCCGTCTTAAGATATTTAGCGCCCGTGGGCTACTAACAATAATGCGCCCTCTTCATAAGAAAATACACGGGGGGGGGGGACCGGTGAAGTTTTATAGAAGTTTCAGAATTAGAAAAAGTCAATATACGGGGGCAGCCTTTTAAGTTTTTGCAAAAACTAGGAATGAAAAACATTTTTTTGGAACAAACAGTTTTATTGCTTTTCAAAATATTCGCCTTTAAGATTTATACACTTTTGCATGCGTTCAAACCAATTCTCGAAACATTTTTTGGACTCTGAGGTTCGAAGCCTTCAACAGCTTCGATGAAAATCGCTGTCCACGCATTTTTTGTTAGACATTCGGAAGCACCAAGAAGTCGTTAGGCGATAAATCAGGTGCTTACGGGCAATGAGACATTAATTCGATGTTTTCCTACTTCAAATAATTAATTGTTTGACGTACTACATGGAAGCTGACGTTTTCGGTTGTTTTTCCTGATTTCGTCGATGATTTCTGAAAAACAAATTATTGTTTACCATTCAGCGTTAACTGTTCTTCGATCCTCTAAAGGAATGGTTGCGACATGTCCAGAACAACCGAAGCAACAAGCAATCATTTTCTTGGAAGTGCTGCGTGAATGAACAACTTTTGAGGGATTCGGTTCATCTTGGAACAACCAAACAGTGGATTGTTCGGTTAGTTTCCGGTTTATACGAATATATCCAAGTTTCGTCACCTGTTACGATGTTGTATACGGATTTTGCAGTTCCTCGGTCGAATTTGTTGAGCATTTCCTACCCTTCCCCTTCCTCCAATTAACAACAGCCTTTTTTGAGCTTCGGTCAAATTATGCGGAATCCATCAGGAACAAATCTTTTTCACGGCTAAATGTTCATGCAAAATCGATGTCCTCCAGTTTTCGATATGCCTAAGGATGCCTCTATCTCACTGAAAGTCACATGCCGATCTTCTTCAATCATGTTGCGCACAGCATCGCTGTTGTTTGGAATAACAACCGATTTTAGTCGACCTTCACGAAATTCATCACTGACGGACGCACAACCACGATGAAATTCTGCAAACCAAATTCTTAACTATCTTTTCTGATGGTGCTAAATTACCAAAAGTTGAAAGAAGCGGTTCTATGCATTCTTGTTGAGTTATTCCTGTACTAAAATTATGAAGAATCATCCAACGGAAACCTCCACGTGAAATTTCCATTTTCCACCTAATGGTCGTTTGTAAAAACTTAAAGAGGCTGCCTTCGTATTACCAATAAACAAATAAAAATATAAAATTTATACAAAACTGCATATACAGGGTTCCCCATATTAAACTGCCCACTTTATTATTCGGATAAAATCATTCTAAATAGATTAAAAAATCTTTTATTTCACTAATGTACAGCTAATTCGATGGGATTTATTACTGACTTAAACAAATATTCATCTTTTAAAAATCATGTCTTCTAAATGCCCTCCATCAACTTGAATACAACTTTCAATTCTAAATGCAAACTGTGCATCACCCGACGAAGCAAATCTCCATCTATTCGTGTGATTTCTTCTCGAATGCGGTCTTTTAGCTCTTCAATTGCCGCAGGGCTTGCAAAAAACCTTTTGTTTCAAATACCCCCACAGAAAAAATCGGGTGCTGTGAGGTCGGGGACCTGGGAGGCTAAGGTAAATTTCCAAGTCGAGAAATTATACGGTCATCATCATCAATATCATCTGACATGAAGCTGACTCGAGGGTCGATCCTGGATACGCCAGGCCCACCCCATGCCAGTAAGTTAAACAATTCTCGCAGAATTATCATTGTGTTTCTGGCTGTGTGGACTGTTGCTCCATCTTGTTGGAATAACAAAGCACCATTTAATAATCTTCGTCTAGTCAGTTCTGGGATGAGGAACGTTTGCAACATGTTTATGTAGCGCTCGGAATTGACTGTTACAGAACGGCCATTTTCATCCTCAAAAAAATAAGGACCAATGATACCAAATGATCCTACACCACACCAAACAACGACTTTTGGACTATGGAGATTTTTTGTAAACAATTCGCGAGGATTTTCAGCCTCCCAATATCTAAAATTCTGCTTGTTAACAACGCCATCCAAATGAAAATTTGCTTCGTCGGTCATTAACAAATTGTGTATTGGTTCTCGATGCCGATTTAAAAATTCTTGACTAAATGTTAATCTCGCTTCCTTTTCTCGATTGCTAAGGTGCTGTGCCATTTGGTATTTGTAAGGGTAAAATTTTATATCATTATCAAGGATTCTGTGAAGACTTCCCTGAGGTATTCCTAGAGCAAGTGAATGCCGATTGGCAGACCTCTTAGGACTTCTTGTGAAAGCAGCTCTCACTCGTTCAATATTTGCAGGCTCTGCACAGAACTATTTTCACGCCAGTGACGAACCCACACCATAATTGTTTTGCGCATAGGTGCATTACCCTATTATTTTTACCAAACTGCCGTGGAACTGCTCGCCGCACTTCTTCTACTGAACCAGTTCTAATGCGCAAAACACACGTTGTTGCACTGAATAGTCCCAAATTTTATCAAATATTCTAATTGGAGAAATTATCGTCTGTGACACTGCCACTGTCTAGCGTCCCGGGTCTATAGCCCATTTAGCCCTGTGGTTAGGGTGGCCCTGGTAATGCTTAGGTTTCGAACCCAAGCCAGACCAGAGGTGTCACTCAAAAAGCGAGCGCTCTACCAACTCAGCTACCACCATGTTAGTCCAATATTCGAGAAGCTTGGATAAGTTTAAGTGAAAAATGTACTGTTATTTCAAATCGATAGACCGAACCGTTTCCCAGATATTTCAACTGAAAAGTTTTAGTACACTTGCCAAGGAAAAATAAATTTAATGCAATAATTTTATTTAATAAGACGATAGAAGGGCATTTCTTTTAAAATTTAGAGCAAACTCGTTGATTTCGAAGTACAATGAATTGGTGGCAGAATAAAATCGTTCACGACTCGTAAGGGTAGTTGCCATAGGGTAGGGAGGTAGTTCCAACTTCCAAATTTTTTAGCCAATTCTTTAAGTACATATGAAGCTGGATTTAGGAAGAACGGGCTAATCAATTCCCATAACGCCCATCAGTGGGACGATGAAATCCCTCAGGATATAATGTACAGTAAACGTCAAGTTCGCTTTTCTGCTTATGTGAGGGGTGGACTTTTGGACGACAGTCTTATTGGGCATTTCTTGTTGCGCAATGGGTAAAAAAATGTTATTCTAATTTTTTCGTAATTCTGTACCGATGTTAATTGTAATATAAATGGAGAATGGTGCTTTAATTTTATACTAAAAGATTAGCTTGGACTTTTAGAAGACGTGCCCTTACGGCAAAGACAAATCATGTATTTTATGCACGATAATGCCCCTCCTCACTTTGCCAGAGAAGCTAAGCAAGTTCTAAATATTGCTTTTGAGCGACGTTGGGGGGAACAAGGAGGCCTTATTGCTTGCCCTCCAAGATCGTCAGATCTCAGCCGCCTAGAAGTTCACTTTGGGATCATCTGAAAAGCATGGTTTACTCGAAACCAATGATAATGAACAACAACTTCGAGAGCAAAACATCAAGCTCGCTTTTCTGCGTATGGGAGAGGTGGAATTTTGGACGACAGACTTATTGGACATTTCTTGTTGCACAACCGGAAAAAATTTTTTAATCTAATTTTTTCATGATTATGTACTGATGTTAATTGTAGTATAAATGGAGAATGATGCTTAACTTCTATACTAAATGATTGGCTTGGACTCCTGGAAGATGTGCCCTTAGGGCAAAGACAAATCGTCTGTTTTGCCAGAGAAGTTAGGCAAGTTTTAAATAATGTGTTTGAGCGACGTTGGGGGGAACAAGGAGGACTTATTGCTTGGCCTCCAAGATCGTCAGATCTCGCTCCCACAGACGATTACTTGTGGGATCATCTGAAAAGCATGGTTTAATCGAAGCCAATTCATAATGAACAACAACGTCGAGAGCAAATTATACAATTAAGTGATTGGATAAGAACTATTCCAGAAGTATTGGAAAGTGTTCATAATTTGTGGAGACGACGGGTAGAAATGTGTTTCGAAATGAATGGAGACCGTATGAAACACTTACTGTGGTAGTTTAGCAAACAATTAATTAAGTTAATATAAAACTTTAAGATCAGCTTTCTTTTATTTGACAATAAAACTTTTTAAACGAGAGATCTTCAAATTAAACTTAAGTATTTTATTTGACTGAAATATATTCAGTTCTTCCAAGAATCCGACCAAGAAATAACTAATTTTGTTTGAAAACCACCTTCTTTCGCTGTGTAAACTACCTCTATGAGTCGTAAAGGGTTTTATTCCACCCCTTCTACATTGCATTTAGAAATTAACGTATTTGTACTAAATTTTAATAGACATGCTCATTTACTGACTTATTTATTAAATTAATTAGAGCATTAGGGAATGAATCTGATTGCACTAGCATACAGGTGAGGTAACTAAAGAGTTTGAAAGGCTGGCGACTGAATTACTATACAGAAGACTATGTTTGAGTTAGCCTTACAAAGTTTTCTAAAGTCACCCTTTCGCTTATCCGTTGAAAATTTGAAACTGTTCTAATTGGGATAACTACAATAATTGTCCTAGTTGGGATGTATTGATCCTCTGCTGCCATTTGTCAGCTTAACTTTACGCTAAGGTTTAATTACACATGTTACTGAAGACCAGACGTTTATAAAGGACACTTGGAGTTTATTATTATAGTCTATGGCACATGAAAACAGCTAAATATGATTTTTTAAAATATTTGGATGTAAAGCAGGATACCAGATCAAATAGTGGAGGAAAAAATATTTAAAAAGGAGTGCAATTACAACTCTAAAAAATCAAAGAAATAGTTCGCTTGGACGTTTCCCTTTTTTTACAATGTCTTTATATATCTACGAAAGTATATAGAGTATCCTAAATTTAAAACTAACCATTAAAATTTCGTAACTGGACAAAAATGCAATTTTAGTTGTATAATAAGTTATGGTTCAATTTTATTTTTCAAATGTAGGTAAGAAAACATGATCGTTGATTATGACTGGAAATTGTATACAAATTACATTTAGCACTAATTTGCCAAAATGATTATCATGTGGAACTAATATTCAATATCTAAGTAAAATAAATAGGATGGGTATAAAAATTAACTTCCAAATAATTTACAAGCAACTGATTCAGGTACCAGTAGCAGTCGTGATTTCACAAATTTTGAATTTAATGCACGGCCTATTAAAAATTGTGACATTAAAGTAATTAATAAGGGGCATGCTTGCATCTAAGAATATGGTCTTACTTGTAAAAATGTGTAGGGACCTCCAGGAGTTTTACTGTTAGTTATATTATAAACGTTGTACTTGGCGGATTTCGTTGCAAAATGTTCAATAGTTCCTATATTACATCTCGTACGAACACGTTCGTACATGCAACTAGACTGAAATTGTGCAAAAACAATTTTTCCTGGCTATTGGATGTGTAGAAGGAGTATTTCCGTAAAAACCTCAACATATAAAATTTCTGCAAGTACAATACATGATCTATTGCAGGTATATGTAAATTGGAAGTATTTATAACTTTAGGAAAGCTACAGCGGCATGCAAAAGTCCTGCATCACTTGTGGAATTCAAGAAAACTTGTATTAAGATGATGTTCTCGTATTGTTCTAAGCCAATCAATGTGCGTACCCTTTTAGATCTTCACATACAGTAATATATTAAAGCTGACGTAAATATTGGATTAAAAAAAACAGCTTGAAATAAAACGTTTATTCAAAATTACATAGATTTTATAATTGTAATTTAATGTAAACCTGCATAATTACAGAACATTCTGATTAATATTAGAATCATTTAATACTTTATCGATTAGCCCTTGTTCTAAATGAATAATTTGGATCTATCTGACATGGAATTTACCAGTTTTCAGTTCTTCCTTGAAGTACATTGATAAAGGCTTCGAATAATCTATTTTTTTGTTAGTTTTTTTCGAAAAGACATAAGTTATCCTTTCCCACAAGTTTCAATAGGGTTAAGGTCTAGGGATTGTGCTGGCCACTCCCTTTCATCGACTATATTGTCAACATCCAAGATTAAACCACTTCTGTTCTACGGCAAGGTGATTTGAATCCTGGAAAATAATTTTTTTTCTCCACGCATTCTCATTTGCACTAGGCAACATCTTATTCTGCAGTACCTCAATGTATTTAGCGGCATTCATCATCCTAGAGACGACATGCATCGACCAACTTTTTCAGCAGATGTGCACCCTCATACCATAACGAAGGTTGGCCATGTTGGAAATGCGCATTTTTTGAAATTCTTCCCCAGGAAACCTTCTGATATACGCATTACTAGCATGATTCCTGATATAAAAGACGGATTCATCACTGAATAGCACCTATTGCCACTGTTCTGGTGTCTTGTGACAATATTCCTTTACCCATCGCAAACAACTGAGCCTCTGTTTTTCAGAAAATAGTAAGGTTTTTTGCGTGCTCTACATCCTAAGAGTCCAAAATTAAGAAGTCTTTTTCTCGTAGTAGACTCACATCCGTAGTCTCTGACCATAGTTTTCATGTTCATTTCCCCATCAGAGGGTATTTTTAGTCGGCCACTCTAGGTTTATCTATCTCTTAAAAACAATGCAGGGTATATTCGTATATAGTTAAAACACAGAAGAGTTTTTTCATACAAATGTGTTTTAATGGGTATTAAATAATTTCGAATAACTTCAATATTTTTCAGAATAATAGATAACTTATTATGGGATTTAAGCAATGTATATTTCAATTTTTCTAAAGAATTCCAAGGTGACAGTAAGGACATAAACTAACGACATAGTAATGTTAAGATATTTTAATTAAATTTTCACAAATAATGTCAAAAAGTTATGTTAAACTTCAAAAAACAATTGCACACTTTGGCGATGCAGATCTATTTATACAGGGTGTCAAAAAACGTACCTATTTACAGTCGAAAAGTCCATATAAGCATATGTCCTAATCGTAACCGTTAACGAGTTATTGTTTATTTCATAATTTATGTGGCTAAAATTTTAGTTTAACGAATTTTATGAAATAAATCTTTTTTTAATACCGTAAAATGGGGCGACCTTGATCAAAATTTAACTTTGATTGTCGACAAAAACTAAGTATCTGCAGAATTTTAAATTAAAAAAATTACTGCGGTATTGCAGTCAGTGCCTTTGTCGGATTTCATGAAAAATATATTTTTTTGAGTTATATTTTACGAGTTAAAAAAATAAATACACCTGATCAAAGTTAAACTCCAAATGGGGCGACTTTGATCACTAGTGTTTTTTTGGTTGGATATTAAAGTCGTCCCACTGAATGTTCTAATGGCGTTTAAATTTTTATTTTGCATCCACCGTTACCGGAATATTTAAATTTTTAGGTTTTGGGATACCAATAAAAAGCATTTTTAAAGCAAACCAGTAGATGTTTATTTGTTAATACATAATGTGTTAAGCCTCTTTAATATTCACATTATTTTTAAAACAGTATGTGATAATATCGTTGTTATGTTCAATTGTTGGGATTGATAGGAATTCTAAAATGTCAGTTTTATTAATAAAGGATATGTCGCCTTCAACCGGTTGAAACTTTTACTTGCTGCTTGAAGATTTTAACCCCAAAACCATTAATCTATCTGCTTCAACAAGTTCTTGAATTAAGCAAACATATCTACATATCTGCTTTTGACGTCTTCCCGAAGAGAACTGTGCTAACACAAATTGACCAATTTTTGGAGATTGATCTGAACTGGGTGGGGGTATTGTAGACTCTTCTTCTGATTTTTTAGATTCAGCTTCTGAGGTTTCCTGTTCTAATAGGAAATCGTCGTTATTAAGAGATTCCTCCTCACTCTCACCAGAAGCTGGCAGCGTCACGATTTTACCGGGCTCTACTGGAAGCTTGGTTCGTTTTTGCCGTGAAGTAGAAGGGCCAACAACCCTTTGACACTGAAGAAATTCTGTAAGGGAGTCGTTGATAGCCAGGTTTACCTCCTCGTTATTGGTAGTTTCAGGCAATTTGCGCAAGACTTTGTTGGCTTCTGTTGGAAATGTTCCAGTCGCCACAAAACCGCTTATTAAATCTTTTTTAATTTTATTGCTAGTGTCATCCATGTCAATTAAGGTGTCTTTTAAAATTTTTGTAAAAGTTTCTTTAGGCAATGGGCCGTTTCTAGGATGGTTAAGCTTCCACTCTAAAAGCTTTCTTCGCCATGCTCCTTTTAATGGTCGGAAGAAAGCCACATCCAATGGCTGTAAAATGTGGGTTGCGTTTGGAGGCAGACAGACAAAGGATGTATTATTATCCTGGCTAACTTTGATGACAGAAACATTGATATGCGATGATAAATTATTACCTATAATTACTTTTCTGCCGGGTAGCCGTCTTGCATTAGGAATGAAGCTGCGTGCGAACCAGTCACTCAAATAAAATCAAATCAAATGTATCGGAATCCATCCAACCATGTTTTGTTCTGGCAAGCCGTGTTCCCCGCGAGCAGCACTTTTCTGTACAGCATGGTGCCCCTTTTGGTCCATTCTGGCACCATGTGTTCCACAGACAGTCACTTTTATAAATAATAATAGAAGGTGGCAATAACATACCACTTGCTGACCCGCAAACCATAATTGAAGGTGCAGATTTGGAATGATTAACAACTCGTTCCGGATATTTAGTTCCTCTTCTAAAGATACCTTTCATTTCCCAGGATGGTCGGACAAATTTGATTCGTCATAGTTACAGATATTTTCAGCGGGAATGGTGTCCAGCGTTTCTTTTAAATTTTCAAAATACTGCACAATAGTTTCTCGAGGTAAACAAGCTCTTGCACGTTTAATATTTGCAGCAAGGTTTTGAGGGGCAAGTGATTTATTGCGCTTCAATATAGAATAAACAAAATATTTGTCAGGAAAATTAGCCTTAAATATGGGAATAGTCCTTCCACGTCTGTCCAAATAATGTTTGATAAACATACGAACGTCAAGAATATCTAAAGGAAATCCCCAGTCCCACATTTTACAATCGCCTCCATCAGAATAGCTTCCTCTTGTTATGAAAATACTGGTTGTCCTCCAGGTTTCCGAACATGTTTACCTTTGTATTTATTATGCAAAGTCCCAAAACTTATCTTATATTGTCGAGATGCTGCTCTAATTGTTAACTCCCATTAGTTATTTTGGTAAGTGCTAGTACCAAGTGTCGTCTTATATATTCGGACCATTGCAACGTCTAGAACAAATAATCTTATTCAGTAACCCCTGATCAAACTCGCCTCAATTTTCTAATTTACAATTTGTGTAAATTGTTTATATTAAATTTAAATGTAACATAGAAAACGAATACTCCACTAATGATATGTAAGTAATACAGTAACACTAAAACTAAATTTTACCTGTACGGGGAGTTATACTTACATTATGTCAGATATCGAAAAAAATGCAAAATCACACAACAACGTTCTTAGGCGTATGCAACAGGACACACACTTGTTCAACTACCAAACACGACTGCATCTAGAAATAGCATTCAAGATCAGCGGTCACAGCAAAATTGAAACCTCTGCAGTTAACCTATTTCGTACAACCGATATATTAAATATAGATCGCGTGGTTGATCAAAGTCACCTCACGATTCAAAAGTCGCCTCATTTTACGGTACATTTTTTTAATTTTATTTACAAGAAATGTTCAAAATTATCTCCATTGTGTTCGATACACAAAGCCGCACGTCGCAGAAGAGATCGCTGCGTTTTTAATATGGTTGATGGGTTATTCCTAATAATATCGGCAGCCTGCTGTATTCTTTGGCGTAATTCTTCTACTGTGTGCACTTCAATTGCATAAATAATCTGTTTTATGTGACCCCAAAGATAAAAATCTAATGGAGTCAGGTCCGGCGAACGAGGTGACCATACTACGGGTCCTCCTAAATGTGCGTTAAGCCAAGTTCTAACACGAAGACATTGATGTGCTGGTGTCCCATCGTGTTGATACCACATTGCAGGTCTGGTATTTAATGGCACGTCTTCCAGTAATAAGAGTAAAGAGTTTTCTAGAAAATATTCGTAATTCGCACCATTCAAACGGTATGGCAGTTCAAATGGTCCAATCAAACGATCATTAAAAATACCAGCTCTCATATTAACAGTAAATCTATATTAAAAATGCGAACGTCTTCTTAAATGAGGATTTTCTGCAGCCCATTCATGAAAATTATGATAATTATTGATACCATCTCGTGTGAAAGAAGCTTCATCGTCCATAAAATATGCGGTAGTTTTTGATTATTTTGTATCCAATTACAAAACCTTAAACGTGCTTCAAAATTATTACCTTGAGCTTGAACTGTTTGATGATGATATGGATGTAAGCCAGCACTTCTCATTATTCTCTAAACCTGGTTTCTAAATATTCCAGTACGTAATGCAATTCTTAACACACTTAAAAACGGCTGCTTGTAATAAATCAAGAACTTGTTCATCATCGTTTGTGGGTCTACGGACAACTCCTTGGCCGACTGCAAGTCTTGCATTGAAAGTGCCATGTTCTCTCAGCTGACGATGTGATGTGATACTGGGATATCTTCTACGATATTCTTGTTGGGCTGCTAAAGCCTTTCCTTCAGGCAGACCGTAAACATAATGAATATCTGCATATTCTTCATTTTAAAATAGCATTGGCATTGTAAATTACGATTGGAATAATGATACAAAGAAGAAGCCAATAACTTCAGTATCACAGTAATAAACTGACAAGTTACAAACAATAACTTGCTAAAAACGATGTTCAAATGTTACCAAACAAAAGACGCTATCATGGCAACCAGATCAGTATTTCATAAATCCGTTGAACTAAAATTTTAGCCACATAAATTATGCAATAAACAATAACTCGTTAACGGTTACGTTTAGGACATATATTTATATGGACTTTTCGACTCTAAATAAGTTCTGGAGTTCATCCTTGAAATATTGCCGGTACGTTTTGGGGCACACTGTATACTTTTTGAAAATAGTTTCTTAGAAAATTTGATAATTTCCCTTTTCTGTTACTTTTCATTTTAAATGTTTTAATCTAGATTTGCCAGTGTTATCCAACTTACGTTTCTATTAAATATTGAATTTCTTTTACTTCCTGTTTTATGTTATTTATGCATGTAGTAAACTTCATGAAATTGAGTTTCCCAGAATCGCAATTTCTGCAGGTGGCATTGCATGGAAAAACCGGAACTGACATTAAAGCCAACATGACAATATGAAACAAGTTTTCAAAACATGCAGCCATGCATAACGCTCATTTTTGCTTGTTTATACAAAATCGAGCCAAACAAATTTTAAAACAAGAAATAAAAGCTACTCGGTATAAATAAAATCAACCTTTTTGTAATTTCAAATGCAAAGTTGAAAGCCGAGTTACTGGTTACTCACAGATCATTTATTATGAAAATAACAATTGATTTTGATACAAGTTGCTGTGGTTTTTCATGTTTAATGAAAGCATCTTGCACGAGCTTCACAAATATTCTTGTAACGCTGTTTGGTTAGAAAATATTTATGCTGCAAACTTCTTGCATAAGTATCAAAGTTCTATCAACAAAACTTGGTAGTTTGCTATATTAGTTGAAAATTTCCCAACCGTAAGCTACACATTTTCAATGTTAATGCCTAAAAACAAAGCTATCTTGCGAAGATATAATAATAGGAAGGGCGGGACCACAAGCCGGTTGTTCGCCTTAGTTTTTCTATCGGCTTAGAAAAACGTTTTGTGCGTAGTATACGACGGACTTAGTGCTTAAGCAGTTGCTTTCAACTTTTTTATGTCGCTAAGCTCCTTTTGACAGGAGGGATCAATATGTCTTACCTTCCACCCCGAAATGCCATAGAATATTTGATATGACTACAAATGGAACCTTTATTTAGATTTTTCGCAAATACGTAAATAGAGACATTGTTTGAGAACGATTGGTTGGTCTATATGTAAAAAATACTTTTCGGCAAATTCTCGCTTGGGAATTTTAAGTAGACATTTTGATCTCTGGTGGTAAAGGAAACACTAAACTTAGAACTTGATCCTACATTTTTAACGTATCTTTCAAGAAGCATTTTTAAAACCACTTAGTCGCTATATCCTGCAATAAAAACATTTCTACAATACTAGTTGATGTACTCTGCTTTCGAAGAATACTGAACAAGAAGAATGTTCTAAAAATCGCCACAATTGTAACCACAAAAATATTATAATTGTTATATACATGGTAGCATTTTAACCTATGTATGTAATAAATTACATATTAGAGTAGC
Source organism: Limonius californicus (assembly GCA_014611495.1). Lineage (NCBI taxonomy): Eukaryota > Metazoa > Arthropoda > Insecta > Coleoptera > Elateridae > Limonius > Limonius californicus. Next base: position 27,044 of record JABXWE010001266.1, read on the forward strand.
GGATCATGGTAAGGGCACTGGGTTGTTTACATACAAAACATTGGAAAACCCCTTACCACCACGATATTTAGAACAACCAAATACGTTACGTAAGCTTTAAATAACAGAAAAGACGCTAATATAGCACAGTCGCAATAGCAAACAATCTACAGTCATCGGCTGACGAGATGGCATGTGACAGGAATGCGGTCTAATGCACCCTTCCGAATAAATTTGCCTACATGACACGGGATCCCTGCGTTACTATTCTGTATAAAAGCATGTTACGGGCCAAACGATCTTTTTCGTCGACCCGCAACAGGAAAGATGAAAGTGCCTACGGCTTAACTCAGAGGAATAGGGGTGGTTCATGAGAAACGCGTAAGGGAAGGAAATCGACCGTAGTTGTGTACAGAGTGAGTCAAAATTAATGGGCACCACCTTTCTAAACATAGCTGTTTGCAGTTTCTCGTGGAAGGCCGAGAAGCCAGCTGCTTACGGAAATCGAACTCACCTTTATTTTGCCTGCTCCTGTATAGAAAGCTTACAAAGTTCATCTACAATGCAATACACACAAATAAAAGATATGGTGAATTTTAAGACAAATATATGTCTATTGCTTGAAATTGGTAACACACACATAGTACAAAAAAATAACTACAACGGTAAAAATTGTAGTTGAATACAGAGGGAAGTTGGAACGTTCAAACAAAGAGCTCGCCGTCACTGGCTTGCGATATTTACTTTACCAAACACACAGATCTGCGCAGCCAGTGACGTTCGAGTTTACAGAAATTACTTACGCTTTACGAGTAATAACTAATAGCTTTTCGCTTTTCGTTGCATCAAAAAACAAGGTTCCGCACTTTAAACCAGTCAAATGAAACAAGTTTTCACAACAACACAATAACAATTTTTACCTTAGTTTGGAATAGGAAGTAGAGTGAGAGGCAGGCACAATTTGAGGTGTTCTTAGATCCTTAAGAAGCAGACAATCTGCCAAAGGTGATCAGCAAATTCGCAGTGAATTGCCTTCCTTAGGTTAAAATCCAGCGTGTTTCTTTAAATCCGACACTTGCCGATGGTTCTGTTCACCCCACGGTGATAACAGCGACCCATCGACATCCAAACCGCCCTTGTTTTCGGCGCTGAGATCTTAAAGAGCAACCGGGTCGGGAGGAGATCTGAAGTCGATTGCGAGAAAATGTAGTGCCAAAACGCAACAGCAGAAGTATTTCGCCATTTGCACCTTGTTTGCTGCTGCTCTAAAGAGGCCAGTTATTGTAGTATTAAACCACGTCCTTAAATTTTTTAGTCATGATATTCTTCTTCTGCCAGGGCCTCTCCTTCCTAATACCTTTCCTTGGCGAATCAGTTGTAAGAGTTCGTATCGTTGAGCGTTGCGCTTTATATGACCCAGGTATTCTAGTTTTCTCCTTTTGACGGTTTTGAGAATCTCTGTTTCTTTGTCAAGTCTTTCCATTACGCTGGCATTCGTCATGTGAGCTGTCCATGGTATTTTAAGGATCCGTCGATATAGCCACATTTTGAATGCTTGAAGTTTTTTGCTTGTGTATTCAGTAAGGGTCCACGTCTCCGCTGCGTAAAACAATATTGCGAATATATAGCATCGCAATAGTTTTATTTTGGTTGGTATGTAAAATTCGTGACTTCTAAAGACATTCGACATTTTCAGAAAAGTCGCTTTAGCTTTTTCTGTACGACATTTTATTTCTAGCGAGTGATCCCGTTTTTCATTGACTGTTGTCCCTAAATATGTATATGACGTGACTCTTTGTATTTGTTTATTATTAACCGTCAAATGAGCTGGTATTACAGCTCTTTTTGGTATTACCATGTATTTTGTTTTATTTATGTTCAGCTTTAAGCCACACTGCTCACTAATATTCGTCACTTTGCGCATGAGTTCCTGCAATTTTTCCATTGTATTTGCGAATATCACCGTGTCGTCTGCATACCTGATATTATTACGGATTTCACCATTGATTGAAATTCCGGCGTCGGTATCATCTATTGCCTCTTTAAATATTTCTTTGGAGTAGATGTTAAAGAGAAGTGGTGAGAGGACACAGCCTTGACGTACTCCTCTTTTAATGTCGATTTCTTCGCTATCTTCACCTTCAGTTCTAATTGTTGCTGTTTGACCCCTGTATAAATTTACAATGATGTTTAAGTCATTATTGTCTAATCCAACTCTTTGTAGAACATCAACAAGCTTAACGTGTTGAACTTTATCGAACGCTTTCTGATAGTTTATGAAGCATACATATAAGTAGCACTTCATGTCTCGACACCTTTGAAATAGAACTTGCACGCAGAAAAGAGCTTCCCTGGTTCCTAATGCATTCCTAAATCCAAATTGTGTTTGTCCAATATGTTCTTCGCAGCGTTTGTATATACGTTGGTGAATAATTTTGAGAAAGACTTCAAAAGATGGCTCCCTTTTCTGGAAAATTAAATTTGAATCCCTAAGTATGTCTGATAAAAATAAAAAAACATTGTTAACGAGAAAATTTATTTTTCTGGATGTAAAATATAAATTTTGGATCGTCTTATAAAAGCAGAAAAAGCATCGCACATTGCAAATCTCTAAATTTTAATGAAGCAACAGTCCGAACCAATAAGAAAAATGAAAAGAAAATTAGATATCCCGTTAGTATAAGATGTTCCATAACAAAATATGCAGCTTGTCCCCGTGCGTCAATAATTGAGAAAATGGAAAAAGCACTCGGCATTTGGATTGATGATAGTTGCCAAAAAATGATTCTATTGGATGGCAATATCATTAAACAAAAAACTTTTAAAAGATCCAAAGACCTTAAAAAATGGAGAATCTTCTGTTAGGTCAGATTTTGTGGTAAGTAAAGGTTGGTTTGAAAAATTCCAAACGCGTTTTGCAAATCACATTGTAAGAATTCAAGGCGAATCTGCATCGGCTGATTATGAAGCTGCCAGGAAGTATCCAGAAAAAAATAAAAAATATAGAAGAGCAAGGATATACACCACATCAAGTTTTTAATGCCGATGAAACTGGGTTTCAGTAGAAAAAAAGCATAATAGAACTTTTATATTGAAACAAGAAGAAAGTGCATCCGAATTTAAGGTATCTAAGGATCTTGTAACGCTACTTTTGTGTAATAATGCATCAGGAGACTGTAAGACAAAACTTTTGCTTGTTCATAGATCTTCAAATCCCCGTACACTTAAAGGCGTAAATAGAAACACCTTACCGGTACATTGGAAAGTAAATTCAGAAGCTTGGGCAACAGGAATTTATTCACGGGAAGGCGTATTATAACGATGAAATCCATATTACTTATCAGTGTAGTCACCCTGCCTAGTAATACACTGGCGCCACTAATCTAAACTTTCCAATACCTTCCTGGAAGAAGCCTTTGGGCCTTCTTGAACAGCTTCGATAACGTGGATATTTGAGTGAAAAATTTTTCCGGGTAAAAATATTTTGTGGGCCAATTGAGTGCTCTCTTAGCGAAGCCTTCTAATGGATAGCTCATTCAAAATCGGTATCTGGAATGCTAACGGCTTGGCAAGAAGAAGTCAAGAACTTGAAACATTTTTAATCATCAACAATATAGATATAATGCTTATTTCCGAGACACATTTTACAAAAAAAAGCAGTACACGCAGTTCTTTAATACCCTTGGCTATAGATTTATTGCTGGGGGTGACTATAATGCTAAACACCCCTGGTGGGGTTCCAAAGCTCGTGTACCAACTCCAAAAGGCCGACAGTTATATTCAGCGCTGCAAGAAAACAATCTCACTCCGCTAGCTACTAAAGAACCAACTTATTGGCCTACCAATCGGAGAAAGGTACCTGACTTAATAGACTTGGGTGTGATTAAAGGAACTGACATCAGATCACTCCCCTGTGATTGTTACAATATCTGCGCAGGTTCTACAAAAGCAGAGACCACCTTCACTTCACAATAAAAAAACCAACTGGGATATCTTCAGGGAAGTATTGTCTAGTGAAACAAGCGATAATCTATAGCTCAAGACAAAAGAGGATCTAGAAGCTGCAGTAGAAGACCTAAACAACCTAATACAAAAAGAGGCATGGAAGGCAAAACCAGAAGATGAAGCATCCTACAAACCAATGAACTGTTCAAGAAATGTCAGCAAAAATTAGTGAAAAAAGAAAACTAAGGAAACAACGGCAGGAAACTCGTTCATCACACGACAAAGCCAAATTAAATAAATGTATAAAAGAGCTGAAAAAGCTATCCAAAGATACCTGCAAGGTTAACAGCGACGGAGGCAACAGAATATTCGCTATGGAAGGCGACAAAAAAGCTTAAGCAACCACTGGAGCATATCTCACCAATTAGACTGGAGGATGGTAGTTGGGTCAGATCAAATAAAGAAACAGCAGCAACGAACACCTAAAAATAGTATTTCAGTCGATCCCAAGGAAGATCTTGCAAGAAGAAGAGCAGCAAATACAACAATATCTGGAAACACCAGACTAACTAGAATTACCAATCAAAAAATTTAAGGTAAACGAGGTACGAAATATCATATATCATGATCTAAATGCAAAAAAAGCTCCAAGATGGGATCTCATAACAGGCCGGGCTTAAAAAAACTTACCTCACAACATATTTCGTATCCTAAAATCCTATATAAGCGAAAGACAGTTTGTTGTTAGATATCAGGATGAGTACACAGATATACAGGCAATCACCTCGGGCGTTCACACAAGGAAGCGTGCTGGGACCTTTACTATATGTGTTATTTACTGCAGACCTTCCTACATCGAGAGACACAATGACTGCAACTTTCGTAGATGATACTACAATTATGGCATCCCACAGCAACCCAGGAGTCGCGTCTAGAATACTACAGGATCATCTCAATAAAGTCCAAGATTGGCTTAAAAGATGGCGGATGCAGGTTAATGAACAAAAATCTATCCAGGTAACATACACTATAAGAAGAGAATCATGTCCACCAGTTACGCTAAACAACAGTCTGTTATCACAAGAAAATAGTGCAAAGTATCTCGGAATTCACCTCGACCGCAGGATAACTTGTAGCACCCACAATTGGAATAACAGGAAACAACTCGGTATAAATACAGTAAACTATATTGATTAATAGGAAGATCATCGCAACTCACTCTAAAAAACAGAATGTTAATATATAAAGCAGTTTTAAAGCCAGTGTGGTATATGGAGTGCAGTTGTAGGGCATCGCGTCCGCCAGCATTGAATTTCTTAAAAGGTTTCAATCAAAAGTGTTACAAACAATAGTTGATACTCCGTGATTCCTTACATATATTGTATATTATATAAATGCGAGTGGGGATACACCGTTTGGCGTTTCTCGCATCCTTGTTTCCACCTCCGTCTGTTTTGCCATTCGTTGTCTTGTAGGTCTCTGTTACTCATGGCTTGTCGAATATCATCATTCCATGACAGTTTTGGTCTTCCTCTTCTTCTCCCTTGTGAGGGATTCCAATGCCATATCTTCTGAGGCCATCTTTCCGCATCCATCCTTCTCATATCGCTGTACCAGTTTAATTGTTTAGTTTCAATCGCATCGGTTATATCTATAGTTATTTCCATTTCGTTTCGAATGTCTTCATTTCTAAGTCTGTCATTTTTGTCACACCACAGCTACGTAGCAAGAATTCCATTTCCATCGCCTTTAACTTCTTTCTGTTTCTTTCGCTTATTTCCCACACCTCTGCGCCATAGGTTGCTATACTATCCACTACTGTCTTATATAGTTTCTTTTTCACCTTTTTATTTGTATTTTTGCTCCACATTATCGTGTGTAACTGTCGAATTGCTATTCTACCTTTTCCCATTCTGTGTTTAATTTCCTCCTCGCTTCCACCTTTACCCGATATTATAGCCCCTATATACTTGTAGCTTTGCCAGCACTTTACCACTTTTCCTCCTACCACCATATATTCAGTTTTCTTGTAATTTATTTGTAGGCCCCATTTCCTATACTCCTCATCAAGTTTTCTTAAAATATATGAGGCGTCGTCTGCAAATTCTACAAATATGACCTAGTTGTCCGCAAAAAGCAAGGAGAATAGCATCTCGTCATTTATTTTAATCCCCATATTTGCACACTTACTTCGTCACTCTTTGAGCACTTTGTTGAGATAAATTTTTAAAAGTGTGGGGGCTACGCAGCATCGTTGTCTTAACCCCTTATTGACTTCAAATTCAGATGTTAGTAGTTTACCAACTTCCTTACAAATGACATAATAAGAAGTGATCTACTAATTCGAACTTTGAAAAAAAAGTCCAAAACCATAGCGTAAAATACAGTAACAGACTTAAAGTGCATCCCAATCGACTAGCCAAAAGGTTACTCACAGAACATACTGATACACGTAGACTTAAAAGATTCAAGCCATCAGATCTAGGAAACAGATTTAGTTAACTGATAAACTAATATTACCCGCAAAAAAAAGTTGCTATCTGTTTATCAGCTGACAATATACTTTCTGTTTTCGTTAACTGTAGGGATGTGGTATGTGGTACATGCTTGCACGTTTTGATTTAGGAATAAAATAATGTACCCAGGTTTCATCATTTATCATAGTTGAGTCCAAAATATCATCTTCTGCTCTCTCGTACCACTTGCAGTAAAGAAGAAGCGATTTACAAATGATTTCAAATTGTGATCTTCGGTGAACAAGCGCAGAATCCAACTAGCACTCATCTTGAGATCTCCAAGTCTTTCGAGACGTAATTTGTAAATTTTGAGTAATTTGACGCAGTGTTACTCCCCAGTTTTGCTGAATAAGCGAATTCATTCTTTACCCGAATTGCAGCTCGTCGTACATGAGGCTCATTTTCTACACGAGGTCTTCCGTCTCGAAAAGATTGCCACAAATCAAACATTCGACTTTTGGAACTATATTGCTCGCCGTATTGTGTTCGCAGCTTGTAAGAATTTCAGTCGAATCTACGCCTTCCTGTTTGAATTTGAACAGCCCTCGTAGAAATGACATTGCGTAAAAAAACATTTTATAATATTAGTTGCTGCGAAGAATTAATTTTATGCAGCTGCATTTTGTCTTATATAAATTCAATATACGTAACTTATGTTAGTAGTTACATTAGTTATAGATAAGATGCTTCTTGCCGTACTTTCTAAAACATTATGTTGCATTAAAGATGAGAAGTGCAGATGCTCTTCAGCTTAATAAAATAGAAACAGTTACCGCTTTGGCTCCCGTACTATCAAGATCTGAGAAAAATAAACATACTTTCGTATGTAAGTGAAATAATTTAAATGTGCATTTTCGGAAGTCTAGCGCTTAGCACTTCTGGCAGTAAAATTCTCTACATTGGAGCGATAACGGAACTCTGATGGCAGTTTAATCACTTTTTTACACTCTGGTATCTATATACATTAACAGGGTAATGTAGCGGAATTACCCCGGCTGATACCAAAATTTAATATTGGGCGAGTAATTATCATCTTCATTAGGGTGCAATATATCTAAGATAATAACTAGAAGTGTTTGATAAAAAATAATATTAGCGTGTTGTGAAAAAAACCCTACAATATCTCCTTCTTAGTAGCAGCGCATATGAATTTAAGCAGTTAAGTTGCTTCTGCAGAAAAAGCTAGATATGTTGAATCCAGAAGATGTAATTGTGACATCCACTTCAGGAAGCGGCTCCTGAAACTGTAATTTCAAAATTTTCCTCCACCTGTACAAAATCCTATCCATTTCATGAAGTGGAACCCATCCTTTTCCAGATGGTGAAATTATACGAGACTACAGCATTTGAATAAGCAAATTTTCCATTTCATGAAAAGGTGGGATAGAAAACAATATTTGGTGTAATATTGTTAGGTCGTCGCAAGTGGATGTCCATTTCGTGTTCCCTGTTTTCGTACCTATAGTTATGTAGTGAAGTGAGAAGAAAAAAGGAGTTTTTATTTTTTTTTCTTTATTATACAAAAAAAAGCTGTAATGTCAAAAAAATAAACATTAAACATTCAAACCTAGAACAAACACAAATATTTGAGGAATAACAACACTGTATGTTGTACTGGCACTGGCACATAAATGTCTGATAATATATAATATACATACATAGTGAGTAAGTTATAATTTATTCTCATATTATGAATTTATGAGCTACTTGTATATATATATATATCCTTTCAAATCATGTGCAGAAAATATATACATTTTGAGAGGGGAAATACTTATAATTTGATAAGCTATAACTTCAAAGTTTTAAGCAGCTGCATTTATTTTTCATATTGTATCAACGACTACATAAAAATTAGCTATGTGAAGGTTAAAACATTAGTACAGTTGATATGGAATAAGGTATCACAAGTACTGTTTTAATTTGAAATGGACGAAAATACAAATAATTTAGTGCAAATGCCAAATTCTGTTCAGAGGTCGAAGCGAGCTCGTGCTCGTTTATAACTGCAGTAAGTCATCAAATCTAGAAGCAATTTTCTCTGCGGTTTATTATCGATGGGGAACTGATTTGCGGTTTTCCAAGCATCTGTATGCACAATTATTGACTAACTGTACACCCTCACTAATTATGCATTTTGCCTATCTGGGATAGTTCCGGCCCCAGTAGGGGATTTTTTAGATGTTACACATTTCAGTAGCACGAGATCCATGGCATTATTTTCTTCAGATGAACGCCCACTTTTCCTCGGTGGGTTCGAATCTGCAACCCTTGGATCTAGTGTGCTAATCACTAGGCAGATCTAAAATACAGTTAATTAATATAGAAAAGTATTATGACGTAAAGTAGATGTGGCAATAATGCCTTCCACGAACAGTTTAGATTTTGAACTTCTTGTATTTTTTGCTCCTCAGAACAAAATAACTTAGCAATTACATTTTTGATATATCCATTGATTACTGTATTTGATAATTAATAATATAAAGAAAACGAATGAGAATGGCAAATCAATTCGACTGGACATGAAAAAGTCTTTCGGATGCTTCATTCTAATATTTATAAAAGACCTAATAGGTTAGACGTTTTAAAAATTGTTAAAGATGTTAATGCATCAAAATTACGTCGACAAGGATATTCGGGAATCCAAAATTCTGCCGCCTATTGAGTACATGATGAAGGAATTGTTAAACAACGGCGTATTTAATTATTTCAGAGCACTTTACACGTACTTTAGGCACAGGACACAGCTTATATACTTTCTAATGGCTGCGTTACTATTCGTAAAAGTAGTAAACAATATCAAATCTCAGCAAATATAAGAGGTCGCCATCATTAGAATTACGATTGTAAAATTTTTGACTTGAATACTGATTTGTAACAAGCCAAAACTTTGTAAAAATATTATTTTTCGCACTCTATTCAAGAAAATTACTACAATTACGAGTATAATATTCCTTACAATGTACTTTTCAACGCCGCCTTATTTTCATAAAACATATTTTTGGCACTCTATGTAAGACCATTATTTTTAAATCATTTTTATGTAGATTTCACACCTTAAAATGTACTATACATGTTATTTTTCACTCCTTGTTTAGGAACATTGTGTTACGATCATCCCCTAGGGCTTATTATGCCCTGCACTAACATAAACAAAAATTGGGCGCCTCTCTAAAATAAAACGTTGCATTCCACAAAAAAAGACAGTATCGTCAGAAGAATTAAATAATATACCAACGCTCAGGGAGCTTTATAAAATAAAAAGGGAAACGCGCAGGGGAAATCTAAAATACGAATACATACAAAGAATTTCATTACAACAGTAAGTCTGTCTTTAGACAAAGAAAGTATTCTTTTAACAAGTATATCTTTCCAAGCAGTTTATTTGTTATTTAAAATACTAACCAATAAAGAGTAGCGTTTAGACTACGGACTCAGCTAGTTTTCATATATACGTAAGTATACTTATTAATTCCCATTATTGGTTTTACAAACATGATATATACTAACAATACTGTTAATTACAGTAATATCTTTAATGTGGATTTATTTAATACAGACTGACTATATTATATGCTGGTGTTTAAAATACTGTTGATTTATTTAAAATACAGTTCAAAAATACACCTCCATTAAGTTGTAGTCTATCTAAATTTAGTCGATAAAGCGTTGGGAATCTTTGATGTAACCTACCCCTGTCAAAATGACGCAGATTTCCTCTATTTTTAAAATTGCGTAATAGAGGTTTAATTTAAGCAAACGACCTTAAAATAACGTCCCTTTTTCGTGGCGCTAACAAGTGAGTTTTAGTAAGGGGTAAAGCTAAATCAGCTTTTACCTATTCAACTGCTATCATTCAAAATGCAAGCTATCGCTCGGCAACTCTTAAACAAATATGAAACGACACCTGTCATTGCTGCAAGCGATAGACTGCATTTACCGCATGTTCAGGCTTTTAGTGCTTGCTGTGCATTTTCATAGAACTGTTTTTCAGATAATTGCAATGGGAGGCGTGATGCGGTACTGCAACCTTCTGAGAGCCGGCATTACATGGAAAGGGCCGGAAGTAATAGAGCTATGATCCAGGGATGATTTTGACGAGGGCAGCGACTGCTCCTTACTTGTTGGGGTTTCTTCTTCTTCGCCGGGGTACAGTAGTGACAGCTCTGAGTTTGTATGACATATCTGGCGTTCCAGGGGTTGAAGGAAATCTTGACGGTTCCCTCTATAAGTCTTTCTAAATTGTGTTATAGTAGACTGGACTGAAAGAGTAGTTCATATTTTTTTATATATTATATATCATCGTCTTTAGACGTGCTGTCTGAGCTCTACTTGATCCTTTTATCAAATGTAGTGTATTTTGCTATTTTTGGAGCGTGTATAGTAATGTCTGTTTCATAATGGTGCCAAATTAATTTATATTTTCCTAATCCTAGAAACCTAGACATTTATTTAATACAATTGTAAATCATGTTTCAGTTTGTAGGTTATTGTGTATATTTTCCAAATATTCAAACTTCAAAGTGTGCTATTACCATGTAAATGTTAGGATGGATTTTATAGCTAAAACAGTTGTGGTACTTGTACTTGCCCTTACCTTTTCAACGTTTATAGTTTGATAAACGTGGCGTCTTAAGGACAAAATAAGAATGTCTCTCCGTTTAATATCCAGAGATTTCACATATATTTTATATTTATCATAACTTTAGAAGTCAGTTACAAACATAATGAAATTTTCCACGAATGTACTTAGTCAAAAGGACTTTCGTTGTTTTTACGTTACCACAGGGTGTCTACAAATGAAACTTTTTAAATCAACCAAACCTCAAAATTTGCTAAATGTGTAATTTGGAAGCTTGTAAAACACTTTAAATTAATTATTAATTGTCATAATTAGTAGCAATCAGATTTTGTAGAACTATTTTCGTCTCCAAAATGTGTTTAATGTGAGTTTTAACCCAAAATGTGTATTTATAGTCATCGTCATCGTCAATGGCATTTTCGTTCGACTGCTGTGCGCAGTCTTCTAACCTGCTAAGTGTTTCTTCCAAGCGGAAACACGGAGGTCCTACAGTGTAACTTTCAATCGGCAGGACGGAATTTCTGGAGAAGATTTTTGATTTAAGATCCGTCGCTTGCCAAACCGAATTGAAGAACTGTGTATGGTGGGTTGCAGCACGTTGTGTGGCAATACTCGAGGATCGAAGTTATAATCGACGTTTTTCTTAGGAAGCGAGCGCTGCTGTACTTGCATAGTTCTTTTTCTTATTTTCCATCTCCACGAGTAAATGGTGCAACATGGTAGAAACTCGTCTTCCCTCCTTCTTTGCACAATTTGTTTCCTTCGTGTAGCTATAGGTTTCAAGGATTTTCAAAGAGATGAAATTGGATGGGAATCTTCTCTTTATAAATAAATTATTGTAGACTGACATGCTCCCACGATAACCACATTATCTGCGAATTATTACGTCTCTCAATGTTTCTTTTATTTTTTAAACCTCAGTGCCATCTTACACATATTCCTTGCAATATAATAAATATTTCACGGCCCTTCTGAACAAATTCCGCGATTGCTTTTTTATCTAGGATGTCTACACGTTTTTTGCATGTTGCGAGAATTTCTTTTTTCCTTTTTTTACAGTCAAACACTATATCAGCGGGAGTAAAGCTGTATTCTTAAATTTATAATAACAATTTTCTGCCAAGTGAGTTGTACCCTCACAGAATTTTTGTTTTGCTTTGAACAACCTTTATATATCAGAGGAATGTTTTTGGAGTGTGTGCTGTCAACGATATTTAGTTTGCGATACATAGGACGTTATAGGACTGGATATAAATAAAACTAATGTTGGCGTTCAGCAACAATGTGACAGTTTAAGGGCTGAATTAGGTGCTAGTGATTGCCTGCACGTCAGTAATTCTAAAGCGGCAAAATCAACGTGAGTATGCGTACTGTACAATGTTACGGGAATCCTACAGTGAAATACGGAACAAATTTATCTACAGTTTTAAGAATTTCAAAGCATTCTTGTATTTTCATATTTTGAATTTTAAAACATTTCCGAGTCAAAATCAAATTAAAGTCGCTCAGTGGTAAGAGAGTCAGGCTTTGGATGTAATACGTCAAACGCTTCTCAATTCGAATTACGCTAGAGGTCGGAAAATTTTTCAAACTCCCAGATTGGTTGGTACTGGGTCTCGGTCTCCATTTGCCATTGGGGATCAAATTAATGGTACTCCTCGTGGTACAGTCGCACTAGAGGAGTAACAAGACCGTAAACAAAAACATCCACACGCCAGACAAGTCAAGCGCGGTTTCGCACCAACACGGTAACTCGAGTCGGGCCCTGTTGCGCGTAGCACAAACTAACTTAATCTTGCCTCACACCAAAGCAATGGGCCTACAAAATCTCTGAAATCTCCATAATAATAATCAGCTTTGAAAATACCAAAGCCAGCTTTGGTTACGAAAATGTTGTAAATAACATTTTTCTCCAGAAATGCGTTTTGGTATGATTGGTTTATATTTATATATATAGTTCTTCCGCTTCCTAGGAACATTCACTTTCCATTTTGTGATATTTTGAAATATTTGCTTGTTTTGGCAGCCTGGATCTTTTGATGTGCCTGTTTTTCCAGGTGACCTGGGGTCTGCCAGTTCATTTATTTTTTGAGTTCCAGTTTAGCATTAATCTTGGGAAGCTTTTTTCGTCTTAGAAACCCTGATCCAGTTTTAATTTCCATGTCTAATTACGAATCATTGATTACATCATCTGAATAAACTTTTATTGTTAAATACTTGGATCTTCCTGAAACTTCCTGCTGTTTTAAAACTCACATTATTAGGCGAATATTATAGGCGTTCACATTTTTTTACCTATAATGCAGGTAGTGGTGAAGAAATCAACATCTTTGTTAAAAAATGGAAAACATATATCTTATATTATGTAAAGTTTGATTGTAGGGTTCTCAAATACTAGCAGAAGCGCAGATGGATTTATGGAATTCTGTGCTAACTATTTCATACAATGGTATATAGCGTCGATTATCCATGTAATGATTATTCGGGCGGCGGATTATCCGTGCATCCACCATTGTTTTCCAAAAAGCGGTCATAAAATGCTATAAATTGTGTATGTATGTATCTTGCAACTGGAAATATAGACGTATATGGCTGATTGTTTCTTGGTATTTTTTTATCTAAATCTTTTTTATCAATCTTTACATTCACGTCTTTAAGTTCATCCATTATTTATTGAAAACTTATTGCATAGTATGTACGTATGTAAGTACATATTTATTGACAAATTAGGTGTAATACCTACATTTTTTATGGAATAAAACTAAGGTTGGATTATTCGCGTTCTTCGATTATTCGTGCCACCGTCGCCCCAATTAACCCGAATAATCGGCGCTATACTGTATTGTTAAACTGCCATTTGAACAAAACGTTTTATCACCGAATAAGCTGATTATACATTTCTTGTGTTGAAACCATTTGGCTCTAAGCATATGCCGGTGTGCAGAATTGGGAAAAGGTAATATAGTTTCAGCTGTGTAGCAAAGGTAGCAAAGTAAGATCATGAGACAGAAAGAAATATTACAAAATGCCAATAGGCAACCTTCAGAATATTTTCCTGTATTGTGTATTAATATAATTACCTGCAAAATATTGGTACATTTATACAATTTGAGAAATTCAACCGAAATAATGGAACTTACATCCTACTATAAATGTTTGCTAACATATTAAATGAAAATATAAGACTATGTTAAGTTCATGTTCTACGGGTTACCTGTATTCACTTACAAATTAAAATTGACTTTATCTGTAAGTACACTATCCGTTCTTCCCATTCTCTCCACCTTCGGTGTGTAATTTGGTGTACTGGTTACAGGTTGGTAATATTACCAATTGTTAAAGTTTGAATGTCTTCGGCGTGTAATTTGGTGTACTTATTGCAGGTTGGGAATGTTAACACTATTGTTAACTATTGAATATCTTTATGTTTTTATTTTTTATAACATAACCCTTTTTACATAGATATGTAAACATGGACAATACTACCAATTTGTAATAACTCCACCAAATCCCGTACGTAAGCATTGATTCAAACATTGTCAGAAGCAATACAATGTATTGCTCTGGTAAGATAATACGAAGCATTAAATACCCAAGATTTGCTTTTTCTAGTAACAGTACACCTGTGGCGGGTCTATATCAGAACCATGAAGCGTAGTAGATTATTTTTAATTTTTCTAATCTTGCTCAAAGAATTAGCAAAATACATTTTTCACATATTTAACGCAATTTACGTTTATACCCGGTGAATTTCCGCAGCTAAAAGTAGCTAAAGTTTGTATCTCCAATATCGATCTTGTATTTTCATTTGCTCTTAAAAGAATTTTAATTTAGCCGGTGTACCAATACCGAATGCAACAACGTTCTTTGTATCTCTTTCCCGAAGTATAATTAGTTGCATTAATCTGGCGTGGTACCAGACCGAGGAAAACAAATTGGAAATGGAAAAATCTGTTTTGAGCACCAAAGAAGACTAAGGCCAGTTTAAAATTGAGATTTCATATGTCCATAAATTTAGATTGTATATAAGACAAATTCTCAAAAAATTACTCATCGTGAAGTATGCGATTTTTATTTATTTTCACGATCTGTATTGTCTAAAAGCAACAAATTTGAGTATCAACAGTCATCAAACTTTTCCTGCTTGTGTTCGTGTCATGCCAAATGTTTTGTTTTAAGCTGACGGTTTAGGTTCATTGTAAATGTTTTACTTGGACATCCAGCATTGACAACCTTTTCGTCCCACTGCTGGGCATCGGCCTTTTCTCTGCCACGTAATTTTTCTCGGCGCTAAGGTATAAACACGGGGGACCTACAGTTTAATGTCGAATCTGAACGACAGAAATTCCAGAGAAGGTTCTTAGCATTAAGATCCCACGATTGCAAGCCGAATGGGAAAATGTGTGTGATGGGTTGCAGACTTCTTAGATTTTGACCCAAGCCAGAATCGATGTTTTACTCAGAAAGACGGACAACGGACATCCATAACCATCTCGAAATTTGATGAGTTGAAAAACGAGGATGTTGCTTACATCTCTGTACAACTTTGAAGTAGAGAATGATTTTCTATAGATTCGGTAAATATCATTGGTTGATAATTTAAATAGTTTAATTGTCTAGATAAAAATGCCATGTCATCGGATAGAAAGCAAAATTAGAGTGCATGTGTGATTGGTAGGAAGCGGTATCACTGATTGTTTAGATCGTTATTACCCACAATCCAATATTACGTGCCAATGAGATATATTTTACAAAAAATATACCCATTTCAATTTCATCTACTACTGATCGGTATTTGACAGTAACATCTGTCTTTCGCCGATTTTTTGCTGAATTCTGGATATTCCTCCCTCATACAAATTCAGAATTTCATCATCGATTCAAATTTTGAGAGTGCTATCAGATATACCGTAGATTCTATTGCCAAATATTCATTCTAGAGAGAATACTGTTCAAAGCTTTCGTACATTTCTCTAAGATGAAGTTTAAAATTCATTAAGAGGGGGAAACATTTTAAATTCTTCTTCAAGCAGGTTGGCCAAGAAGAGAAAATGAGTCCGCCAAATGTAGAAGGATAGCGATTATTCAATATTCTTGTAATATAAAGTTTAAGTGGAAGAAGTTTTGTTGGCCAAGAATTTACTTTATTTCTCCTGGAAGTTCGAAAACATAAATCCTCTTGCAAGCCATTTTACATCTGCTTTGTGAAGAAGAGTGTTTCAGAAACCATAATGTAACAGCCTGACTATGAATTGTTCTTTTATGTATTACTTTATCCAGGTGCCATATAATGATAGGTTGACAACCACAAGAATACTGTTAAAAGAAGCTTCCATTTTGTTCTTGTCTGTGGCAAGTTGGTGCTGCTGCATTTTGCTTTTGAGGGTAATTTAAGTTAGCACTTGACAGTAAATTAAGGTATGAAAACTAATCCCCTTTTTTGTAGCAATTTAATCTAAATTAAAAGGTTCTCGAGTTGCTCCAGTCAATCGAATTAAAATTTTAATGAAGCAGAATTAAAACTAAAATCGAACAAAGAAAGTATCAAAGGACAGTACATAAGAACTGCAAACTGAAACTTGAATATCTTCGATCTCATTTTATTGTAATTCTAGTTAATTCGCTTTGTTGGTAAGCGTTGTTTTCTCATCTAAACAGATTTGTACATTTTTAAACCTAAACCAAAGTGATAACACCAAATATTTCACATTGTATTGAATTTTGATTTTTTTGTATTGCTTCTTTTGTACAAATAGTGTAGCAGTGTGTCTATACAATCAACGCATGATGCCAACAGAAACTGCAGACACGTTTTAGTAGCCGTTTTCAGTCTCTAAATTAAATCACACTGGATTATTATCAAACAACTTTCGTTGGTTATATAGACACAAGAAGGAAATGGTTTTAAAAGCTTTTCCGTTTTTGTTATATAACCTATTATTAGATTTAAAATTTAAACCAAATGGTAATGTAGTACATGCCTGAAAATATGTTCAATGTTTTATCTTATGCCGTTTTTTACACGAATATCGTGTTAGTTGTTTATAAACACTTGATTGTTGCTAAGATACGTGTAACAAATGTACATATATGTTAAAAATAACCATGTAAATATATCATAAAAAGCAGTAATATAAATGGCTGCTTATATACAGAAGATCGGATACTTTCCAAAAACGACGCACATTTGACTTACTGCAGAATTGTAGATATTAACATCTAAGAGATATCTGTATAGATTTAGCTATAATTTCGGTTGTTTTGCAAGAAAAGCTTCAGCCACGGACAATAATTTTAAGTACTAAATTGCATAAATACGTATCAGGCTAATAAAGTCATGTATCTAACTTTACATGTGCGGAATTGCATATCCGAATTTATTTATAGAAAATATATGTAACTGGGTCACGAAAATTGAGTAATAAAGCCCAAATAACACCTCCTCTGGCTTACATTGTAACTTTAACCCTTTCCACCGCATAAGTTTAAAACCACTGCGAAATGACGCTTGTTTGCGATTCTTCCAACTAAATACAGAAGTAGTGGCGGGTTCTGATCCCGAGTCGTTACGGCTCATGATTGCTCGTTAGCCGAAGTCATACTGACAACCCGGAACCACACCCGGAGCGCTCGTTAACAACCTCCGGAGGCGTTATTGTCAATAGTCTACAAGCTACAATTGAGGCGCCTCCGCTTTTTCCTACCAGCTCAGTCTCGGATAAAAAATAAATTTAACCAACGAGTATGAGATCTCTAACAAAGGCTGTCGCTGGATTGTAAGAGCTTTAATTATCCGAACCCCGGGCGTAAAGCTCAAAGCGGAGAGTTTTGCAAATCGGCTTCTTTTCATATTCTTTACTCTGTGGAACGGTGCATGGTGTTTATTAATAACCTTTTTTTTTCTAGTTTAATGTACAGGGACTGAAAATTCAAACGGGAACGACAAAGGGAAAACCCCATTTGAGCAAATTAGTTACAGTAAGAAAAATTTCCAAATGGAAATGATTCAGCGGTGGTGGCAATAACTGACGACTGGAAAATATGCAAGTGCCAATCTGCAAGTGAGGGCACATTTTTCCAAGTCTTTGGTTCTATGCGTATTACATCATGTCGATGTATTTTTTAGTCAATTTTTAAATTAATATCACACCAGTACATTTGAGACTGCACATGCAAAATGCATATTGCATATTTTGGCTACTGTAACTCAATTCTAAATCAGCTGCAAAACATGTTTTCATAATGCGCGTTTAAAATATATTTTTTAAATATATAAGTAATAGATGAAAAACAAACAACTACTTCATTCACCATTAATCCGCTTTCCCTAGAAGGTTGTAAAAGGATTTTGATTATAACTGAGTGTTTGTGCTTTAAAGGACATAATACAAATAATAATCAAAGAACGTCTTCCGGGAATGTAAAATTAAGCGCGTTAGTGTTAACTCTATTTTAAATGGCGTCCGTTTACTCGATTGTCGTTTGCTCGCCGCCGTTTGCTCGCTTGTCGTTTGCTCGCCGCTGTTTGTTCGCTTGTAGTTTGCTCGCCGCCATTTGCTCGCTATTTGCCTGCTGGCGGGTCTCTATGCTTTACAACTCTTTGCTCGCCACGGCGATTGTTCGCGGAACAGATACTCGGCAAGCAATTTCTTCTATAAGTTTCGAATTTAATATAGTAAAATATTACCTGTATGCATTTAATGCTGTTGTTATTCTCAAAATCTCTAAAATTTCTTTAAGATTAATATTGATAAATAAAGCATGTTGCATTTTCATGTATACTGGCTAGTACTTATCGTAACGGTCTTACCTTTTATATTAAAACGTTTGGTAAAAAAATTATTCTATATATCTAAGCATTTCTGTTTTAAAATTGAGAATAAGCTTTTTTTAAGGAAAGTGCTACCGAAACACGTATGGAACTTTCGTTTCCAGTTCCAAACTTTTCCAAAAGCTTATTGAAGTCTATATTTTTAATAAACCTTTAGATTTTAAATTGGACGAGCTATTTCCATTGTATCCATGACCACACACTTATGTACACAAGGGAAAAAATTTTGGAAAAACCATTTTTTAGGGTTTCTGATGTGTAAATGAACAGTTCTATAAAATCAAATTTCTAAATCTATTATTTAAAGAAATTATTACTCTCCCTATACATGCAGTATTTGAAAAGTAAAGCTTTCAGTTGTAAACAAAAATATTTTATATAAAGTTATTCTTGTTGATGTAGTTATAGTTATAGTACATCGAGCAAGTTGGCTGTCGAGCAAACGGATGGTGAGTAATTGTCTTCGCGAGTATCGCTCCCAGAGAGCAATTTGTAGCGAGCAAATGATCTAGAAGCCGGTAATTTACAAGATATTCCACGTAAAAGCTGCCGTTAAATACTGTTAAATACATATTTGCACATATACAACATACCCCGATCTTCACAATCGTCATATTGCATACCTAAAATGGCATAGAATTGAAGGTTTCAGTTACATTACAAATATAATAATATTTCAATGCTTCATTATTGTTTAAGATGGTTCTAAGTCATTTACTCGCTAGCACTTGCTCGCTGCCGTTTGCTCGCCACCGATTGCTCGCTGGGAACGATATTCGCGAAGGCAGTTGCTCGCCTTCCGTTTACTCGACAATTTAACTGAAACCACCAACTTTATGCCATTTTATGTAAAGAAGAAGAAGAAGAAGATGTATGCAATATTTTTCTCTGTAAAATGTAATGTATGTTATACAGGGTGTGAATGAATACGCGTTACAAATTTATAACTCTTTAGTAAGAAACTCATATCCGGCAATGGACAATTTCCGAGCTATAGCTTCTTATAGCAGGAGATATTTACTTGACTTATGAGAAAATTTTTATCATTAAAGCCAGTATGCTATTAATGTTTTGTGAGAACAGATTGTGTATTGCCACAACTGTTGGAAGAAATACTAGTAGGGATTCGCCAGCAGATGTGGCTGCAACATGACGGTGCGCCACCATACTTTTCGCTTGTCGTCCGAGACTCTATCAACCATGTATTCGCTGACGGTGATGGATTGACCGAGGGGGAGCAGCAGCGTGGCCGCCACGCTCCCCTGATATAACTATACTAGATTTTCTTATGGAGCCATATGAAGAGTCTTATTTACGAAACGCGTATCGACTCTGAAGAAGATCTGTTAGTACGTATTCTGACTGTAGCGCAAAAATTCCAAATAAAGCCTGGCATTTTTTAAAGAGAATCTCAAAATATGCTTCCGAGGTACCATTCTTACATCGAACTTGATGGTCGTCATTTTCATCAATTATTGTAGTGTTTGACAAAGAAATTAAATTATTAGGAGCATTATTTCATATTTGACAATAAATCGAAAGCTTCCCAAAATATGTGTCCCCGATAACTTAATTTTAAAAATAAAGGCGTTACAATTTTCTTTATTTAATGATTTTTGTTGCACACTTCTGTAACCTTCCTGACTGAGTCTAGCAGATCTTTTACTACAGTGACTAAAGCCTTCCAGGTAAGTATTAACAATTTCTATGTGAACCTCTAGTTGATATACGCGTGGTGAATTTATCGATTATCACCATTGGTATCTCGGAAACGATAAGAGATACGAGGTCGGTTATATACAAAAAAGTTGCACATTTTCACGATAATTGAGAATCTGAAAAGCAATCTTGGATATTTTTATTTGTTCCAGATTTATAACGAAACAATTAAAAATTGATTTAATAAAAAAATTTATCTACTCTACCATTGATGTTATTGCGATCAAACTTGGTAACTTTGTATTCTTGACTACCTACTATAAGGTGAATTTTCGTATTTATAAGTAATTTTTTAATTGCTCTAAGAATGGTAGCAACAAAGTAAATGTAATTCAGTTGGCTGATTGCTAAATAATAGGGGTTATAAGTTTGTACTTTAATTTAAAAAGATTCCTCGGTGGAAACGTAACGTTATATTCCTTTCATACGTGATCCTTATTTGTTGCGTCTTCTATGGGTTTATTATAGCGCATAAGAGACAGATAAACTGACAAGGTCAGATTTTGTGGTTTATTGTTATGATAATCATTATGATAATATTCAAGCTGCCTTTCTTTCTAGTGGTGATGGGTTGCTTATATTTACGAATATGTATTCAGGAGGTGTTTTTTAGTAAACATTGGTGATATAAATTTTAGTCGACTTTACGGGGGGCGAATAAATAATACTTAATTATAAATTTAAATACGGTTGCAGCGCTTCCGCATTTCATTTATGCAGTTCGTGGCTAATCAAACGGCGGATGCGATCAGAACTCACTGACGGCGGCAGGCAGGTGACATGCAACAGATAATAAAACACAAACTTAGGTACTGATTTGTCAATAAATATGGGGTTGTTGTACTGACCGGGATTCCTCCAGCCCCCTACACCAGGATTGTGATTCGAACACTATACTGATGCTCATCTGCCGGCTAGCTGCTGTGACC
Organism: Limonius californicus; assembly: GCA_014611495.1. NCBI lineage: Eukaryota > Metazoa > Arthropoda > Insecta > Coleoptera > Elateridae > Limonius > Limonius californicus. The sequence goes on from JABXWE010001266.1 coordinate 48,545, forward strand.
ACAGCCATTGGTAATCGTAGAGTGATTATTTCAATTATGCATATCTTCCCAGAGGGATCCAGCTCCACATGTGAAGGGGAAAGCATTGTTAGTATCCACACCCACACGTAAAAGTCAGTCGATGCCATAATAATTCGATGTGGGTACATTTTCGATGCAACCTCTGCCGACTGACTACCTCCCGAATCATTGCTAGGTAAATAATGATTAAGCATGCCGTGCGCATTATCTACTCATATAGCTACTTATATTCACTACGCTACTGTTTCCAACAACTACTTACATAAACACATCAATTTTGTATAACAACAATAATAGGACCGAGTGCTTGTAAACCACATATACTAACAAGTAGATAATACGCAACCTTTCGGGTAAACACATATAACACTTCATGGGATACAAATCATAACTTCGCCAGGAACGCCGCTGCTTATATTAACTGATATTGCCATCGCAGCCCATATTTATATACGGACACATAAGTGGTACAGTGTTTTTATTCTCAATTGGCACACTTTACCTGGCGAGGCTTAACTCCCGGTAAAAAGATTTGTATTGTTAAGAACTGTTAACTGAGTATCTGTGTGCTATACCGTTCGAAGCGAACATTGCACGTATTAAGGGGAATTTCCAGTTTCTTGTTTCAGAAAAAGGGAACAAAATTGGGCCACCCAGCATTTGGTATTTCATTTAAACTCAAATAATAATAGCATATAATAAGCTGTTTGTACTGTAATATTAACTAATTTGCATTTAAAGATCTCTTAATTATTATAAAGTAGGTATTCTCTCTGTAAATATGAATAATGCGGGCAAGGTATAATTACTTAATTAGTATCGACTTTAATGTGTGCAAATGTATATCGTCAAATTATCCTTAATTATGAAAATTATAAGAAGCAATTTATTTTTGTTTTTCTTAATTTAGGCCTTGCAATTCTAAATACGACCCTGCGCTAGGTCCAGTAACGAGTTGAAGTATGCTCGACATGCTTAATCCGGTGTTACAAACTAAGCCTCTCCAGGTAAAGTGTGCCAATTGAGAATAAAAACACTATAACACTAACTTCGCACCTTGACGCAGCTTAGATGATAATCGCATCGCAATCAGTTAGTAGGTTCACAAACGCTATTAATTAGTCATAAACGCTAAAGATATGCAAGCTTCCCCCTAGCTACCAACAACAACGCCACTTGCAGACTGCCGTTGCTGGCCCTTCTCATGACTCTGCCACCTCTTGTTTTTCCCACACATTCCAAGAAACACTTGCCTGCACCGCCTTGCCTTCCAACCTTTACAATTTTTACTTTCCCATACCTTATAGGTATAGGGTAAGTATTGAAATCATGAAAATTTTCGAAATCGAGATTTTAACGGATATATCCGTTTTGGGT